>RJWK010037241.1:0-21359 GCA_004363435.1 Platanista minor | reverse complement strand
CAAAAAAAAAAAAAAAAAAGAATATATGCTAGGACTTCGCTGGTGGCACAGTGGTTAAGAATCTGCCTGCCAATGCAGGGGACACGGGTTCGAGCCCTGGTCTGGGAAGATCCCACATGCCGCGGAGCAACCAGGCCCGTGCGCCACAACTACTGAGCCTGCATTCTGGAGCCCGCGAGCCACAACTGCTGAGCCCGCGTGGCACAACTACTGAAGCCTACATGCCTGGAGCCTGTGCTCCGAAACAAGAGAGGCCACCGCAGTGAGAAGCCCACACACCACAACAAAGACCCAACACAGCCAAAAACCAAATGAATAAATAAATTTAAAAAATAAAAAAGAATATGTGCTGAGGGGGCTTCCCTGGTGGCACAGTGGTTAAGAATCTGCCTGCCAATGCAGGGGACATGAGTTCGAGCCCTGGTCCAGGAAGATGCCACATGCCACGGAGCAACTAAGCCCGTGAGCTGCAACTACTGAGCCCATGTGCCACAACTACTGAAGCCCATGAGCCTAGAGCCCGTGTTCTGCAACAAGAGAAGCCACTGCAATGAGAAGCCTGGCACCACAGTGAAGAGTAGCCCCCACTTGCAACTAGAGAAAGCCTGCACTCAGCAGTGAAGACCCAATGCAGCCAAAGGTTAATTAATTAATTAATTAATTAGTTTTTTTAAAAAAGAATATATGCTGAGGTACTTCCCTGGTGGTCCAGTGGCTAAGACTCTGAACTCCCAATGCAGGGGGCCCAGGTTCAATCCCTGGTCAGGGAACTAGATCCTACATGAAAGCCACAACTAAGAAGTCCACATGCTGCAACTAAAGATCCCATGTGCCACAACAAAGACCCAGTGCAGACAAATAAATAAATATTAAAAAATATATATACATATGCTGAGGAAATAATTTAAAATAGAAAAAGAAAAAGCTTTAGGTACAAAAATGTTATTCTAGTCAGGATTCTTGATTACAAGAAACTCAACTGAAGCAGCTTAAGCCAAAAAGGGGAAATTACTTGTTCGTATAAACAAACCATCAGACCATGGAAAGTAGGGTTTAGATCAGGCCTGGGGGTAGACTGGATGCAGAAACTCCACAGCAAGTCATGCATGGGCACACTCTCTCTTTTCCTCTCTCTCTCTTTGTCTCACACACACATACACACACACACCATACCCCTCAGCATCTGATGTGTGTTGGCCTCATCCTCCCAGCTCTGGGGGAAAAACAAAACAGAAACAATGGTACATTAATTATTAGGTATTGAAAGATTGTTTTTCTCGACAATAATCAGGGACTTCCCTGGCAGCCCAGTGCATAAGACTCCGAGCTCTCAATGCAGGGGACCCAGGTTTGATCCCTAGTTAGGGGACTAGATCTCACATGTATGCTGCAACTAAGTCCGCATGCTGCAACTAAAAATATCCCGCATGCCACAACGAAGACCCCATGCAGCCAAAATAAATAAATAAATGAAATAAATATTTAAAAAATAATAAAGTGTTTAAAAGGAGCTCAGGTACAGTCCATGATGGAGAACAAAACAGCCACTAGCTTTGGGGTCACATCCTTACAGCTTGTGATCTGAAGGGAGTGAGACTCTGCTCTACTCAGCCCGGGTCACGAGCCCATCACTGAGCCAGTTGCTGGCCGCCTTTCCCTGTTGGATCTCTCTTGGGAACCCCCGCCGGCCAGTCTTATTCCAGAGCTTCACGGTCTCTCACCTGGACTGTGTGTTTGCTCTCACAGCTCTCAGACTTTCCATAGAAACCTCTACCAAGCCCCCACATGCCACATCCACCCCCATTAATCCACCCTGCTCACTGTGACCAGGGTTAGCTTTTTCTCCTAAAACATAAATGTGATCAGGTCACTCTATTGCATCAACTTTTCACCGGCTCCCACTGCTCTCAGGATGAAGTCTGTCGTCTTTGCTCAGCCCATAAGGCTGCACAGTCTCATTCAACACTCTCCCCTCCCACTGCTCTCCTTGACATACACCGTCCAGGCCCATGCCCTGCCCTTTCCCCAGAGTCTCTGTTCTTAACACACTCTGTGTCACACACCACTGCTGGGGCAACCAGTTCCAGACTGTGCCCAGCTCTGAGCAAGTCCAGCCAAGGCTGCCTTGTTTCTATTCCACACCAGGGACCTTTGGCTTTAGGCCTTGGGGCTTCTCTAACCTCATGAAGTAGGATGTCCATGAGGACCTAGTGTTAAACTAATTAAACAAGGAGGCCGCTAGACTTAGATGGCATTAACACCAAGGTGGCCTACTAAGCAAACCAAAATCCAAGCCTGTAAATGCCCAACGTCACAAAATCCAAATGTAAGGACAACCAAACACAAACAGCCAACCATGCTTTAAGCTATAGCCAATCAAGTAATTTCCGTGCTTTGTTTCTGCATCTTTTCTATAAACATCTCTCCCAGCTCCTGTTGGCAGAGTGCTCCTAACTACTTCTGGTTTGGCGCTGTAAGATTCTTTTTTTTGTTTTTTGTTTTTTAATTTTATTTATTTTATTTTTGGCTGCATTGGGTCTTTGTTGCTGTGTGCAAGCTTTTCCCTAGTTACAGTGAGCAGGGGCTACTCTTCGTTGCCGCACAGCCTTCTCATTGCGGTGGCTTATCTTGTTGCGGATCATGGGTTCTAGGCACACAGGCTTCAGTAGTTGTGGCAGGCGGGCTCAGTAGTTGTGGCACATAGGCTAAGTTGCTCCATGTGCTTAGTTGCTTACTTGCAGCATGTGGGATCTTCCCGGACCAGGGCTCGAACCCATGTCCCCTGCATTGGCAGGCGGATTCTTAACCACTGCACCACCAGGGAAGCCCTGGCGCTGTAAGATTCTAATCAATTTTTCCTAAAATTTTTTAAACGCCTCAGTTTATCTTTTAATACTGTTCAACTCTCAGGTAGGCACCAGCCAAAGACCCAGAACAGTTGAAGCCTATGAGGCCACCCTTGACCAAGAGAAGATCAGAGCCAATGATAAATGCTTTCCCCTTTTGTTTCCCCAGAGGAAACAAAAAGCTCCTTAGACATCTCGTAAAGTTCCTCAAAAGGTCTCTCAGGATGGAGCACCAGTGACCCACACCAGTGACAGACTCAGTGGCCACATGCATGTGGTGGCTGCTTCTTCCCTGTTTCACTTCCCATGGGATCACTTTCCCAAATAATCTACCTGAACTCAAACCTTTGCCTCAGGATCTGCTTTGAAAGAACTCAGGCTAGGACACTAATCTTTATCCAGGCCAACAACTTCCTGGAAGGTCATAATCTGACCAAATCTGGAGGGAAGATCCAAAGCCTGAGAAAAGAAAGACTATTCAATGAGGAATATCTAATTCCCATATCTAACTCTAATTCAGATAGAACTGAGGACGCACGAAGCTCAATCTCAGAGCAGTTTGGCATTCAATGCCAACAGTCTAGCAACCAAACTAACACAAATAAAATCATTACTATCATCCCTCTCAGAAAGCATCAAGGATATATATTTTTTTCTTTTGCGGTCCGCGGGCCTCTCACTGCTGTGGCCTCTCCCGTTGCGGAGCGCAGGCTCCGGACGCGCAGGCTCAGCGGCCATGGCTCACGGGTCCAGCCGCTCCGCGGCATGTGGGATCTTCCCGGACCGGGGCTCGAACCCGCGTCCCCTGCATCGGCAGGCGGACTCTCAACCACTGCGCCACCAGGGAAGCCCAAGGATATTTTTAATACAAGTATTTTTTTAAAATCCTTTCTCTCACCTCCTCCACTTTCAGTGTCCTCTACGTGGAAAAGAATTTGCCCATCAAGTCCGTATTCTCTCTTCTTGACCTTCAACCATCAATTACAAAATTCCAGAGAGAAAAAGTCCTCATAATTCTGGTCTTTCTTCTCCTTTCTTTTCCCCCTTTTATCCTCTCTTTTTTTTCTCTTATGAGTAAATCTTGGCCTTTTTCTATGAAAATACTCCAACCTGTCTCTTCTGTGTTCTGTTTTCTACTATTGTCCCAATTCTGCATCACAGAGCCCAGAAACCAACCTAGCAAAGAGAGAATCCTCCTCAGCTCTCAGGAAAAAGGAGAGGTGGGAGTCACTAGACTCAGAATTCTCTTTAGTGGGTAAAAGAGGCTGTGAACACTCCACTTAAATACATTTGTTCCTAGTCACACAATACTTAAGCTAAACACAGGCAAGTGCATCTCAAGGTTCCTCGTTCCTCTGCAAGGAAAAGAAGAAAAGATGAGTGAAGTGAACAGCCTTTAAAAATTGACATTAACCTAGGAATTCTCATAGTCTGTGTGCTATCTATCTAACTCTACTTTTGAAGTATGTGTTACACAATATTTTTTAAATTTGTTAAATCCCTTAACATAGCCTGTGACTGAGAAATTGTCTGGTAGTTCAGATATTCCCAGAATTGCTGGAAGTAGGGACCATCTTCTGCAGTAATATTCTAAGGACACTCATTGAGAGGCAGGGGGGATTACTAAAGGATGACCTGTATTACAGTGCTACAAACACTGGAAATCAGATTATAATCACATGTTGTTTGGTGAGCCTGGACTCAGGGCCATGGGAGCTCATGGCATCAAGGAGCTGTGATTGCTGGACACTTTCAACTCATCTCTAGAGCTTGACCTGCCACACAGGTGAGCCAGGCATGTTCCCAGGTTAGGGTGTAAGCTGTGCAGGAGAGAACTCACCAGGGTCTGTCTCCCTATCTCTGTCTTTCCCAAGGCTCTTTCTTTGGATAGGCTAATAATATCCTTGGTCAAGCCTGGTCCCACCATGGGTGGGGATGCTCAGGAGGGGATGTGGCTGGGGCATCACTTCCACAAAGAGCCTCAAATGGAGGAGGTGACTCCTTGAACCAAGAGATATAGTAGTGGGGTTGAAGAAGGAAGGATATGCATCATATGCCTTTATGCCTGAACTCCAATCCAGTCCACACTTCCTGAGTGCAATGAAAGGGTAATTTAATAAACCTTATAATTATCTTGTTACCAGCACAGTTATATTGTATTATGTGTTGTATGTGTTAAAGTGTTAATTGCCTCAATGTAAACTTCAAAATAGCAGTTTTTCTAAGTCATTTTGCATTTCTTCATTTATTTTAATAAGTGGGAATAACTTAGGCCTCTCAAATTCTGAGCAGTCCTGGGTCAAGTAGCTCTTGTATGGACATTATGTCTCTAGAGATGGACTTTGTAGATCTCTACACCATTAACTAGTTAACAGCTAGTTAACCATGTTAACTACTTAACAAATGTGAGAAAATGAAACAACTGATACCTGAGCACTTACTCTTTGTAAGGCACTGGTACAAGTGAAAAAATAGTAGACTTAGTTCTTGCCCTCAAGTTTACATGCCAGAGTGGCAGATGGGCACTAATCATGGAATCACATCATTAATCTAAAATTACACTCATGTGGGGCTTCCCTGGTGGCGCAGTGGTTGAGAGTCCGCCTGCCGATGCAGGGGACGCGGGTTCGTGCCCTGGTCCGGGAAGATCCCATATGCCGCGGAGCGACTGGGCCCGTGAGCCATGGCCGCTGAGCCTGCGCGTCCGGAGCCTGTGCTCCGCAACGGGAGAGGCCACAGCAGTGGGAGGCCCGCATACCGCAAAAAACAAAAAACAAACAAACAAAAAAAAATTACACTCATGTGGGTGTTCCCTGGGGGCCTAGTGGTTAGGATTCCAGGCTTTCACTGCCATGGCCTGGGTTCAATCCCTGGTCGGGGAACTGAGATTCCGCAAGCCTTGTGGCACAGCCAAAAAAAACACAAAATTACACTCATGGTAAGTTGCAATAGGGGAATTTGACCTTCTTTGATGGGAATCAGAAAAGTATTCATGAGGAAAGGACAGAGGTTAAACAGATATCTGAGAAGGGGAATAGAAATAAAGTGGGAAAAAGTGGCAGGACTAGGGAAGAGAGTCCCAGGCAGGGGGAAGAGAATGTTTAAAGGTCCTTTGGTGAGAGGGAGCAACACAGATTTGAGACTTTGAAAGATGGCCTGAGCCTCTAAGGTACAGAGAGCCAGAGAGAACAGGGTTCAGATGAGGCTGGTTGAAAGAGATTACTTTGTTTTTTAAATTTATTTCTTTCATTTATTTATTTTTGGCTGCATTGGGTCTTCGTTGCTGCGCTCAGGCTTTCTCTAGTTGCAGCCAGCGGGGGCTACTCTTCATTGCGCTGCGCAGGTTTCTCATTGCGGTGGCTTCTCTTGTTGCGGAGCACAGGCTCTAGGCGTGTGGGCTTCAGTAGTTATGGCATGTGGGCTCAGCAGTTGTGGCTCATGGGCTCTAGAGCACAGGCTCAGTAGTTGTGGCACACGGGCTTAGTTGCTCTGCGGCATGTGGGATCTTCCCGGACCAGTGATCAAAGCCATGTCCCCTGCATTGGCAGGCAGATTCTTAACCACTGTGCCACCACGGGAGTCCTGAAGGAGAAAACTTTGAATCTCCAGGTTGCTGGGTTTTTTTTTCTTTTGAGGGCGATAGTCTCACTGCTACCCACACAAACCAGCTTCAAGCCCCACCCAGAATATCACTGGCCCCACCACATATCCAAATTCAAATCATCTTTCAGAGCTCAACTTGAGCCTGAGCTCTCTAGAATACACCAAGCTAATCGGTTATTGCCATTAAAGAACTTTCTTAGTGTGCTTCAGATTTTGAACAGCAGTAAAACTGAGAGGGAACATACCCATAATTGGGGAAAGTATCGTCCAAAGGAGGAGAATTTAAGCAACAATATTAAAATGAGTTAAACGACTTTACAGAAGTAGACAGAAAGAAGGAAATATGCCCACACAGGAAATTTTTGAAAGCTTTTCCAGATAAAGGGAATTTTCACTTATTCAGGGCAACAGCTTTGAGTTATTAGGAGAGTTTTCACATACAAATGTTGCAGTGCATGCCAAGGGTGTAAAGATGGATTATAAAGAAGCTAAAGTAGAGAGAATCCAAATTTGGCTCTTTTAGAGGACTTTTGAAAAACTAGACAAAATCCTGGAAAATTGGTAAAGAAATCAAAAGAAAAAGCATAAATAGACAATATTAGGAGTAACAAGGGAGCATTACTATAAGTACAACAAAGATTTTTTTGAAAGAGAATACTAAGGACAACTTTTTGGCAATAAAACTGAAATCAGATTACATGAATAATTGACTAGAAAAATATATATCTTCAAAATTAATTCAATAAGCAAATAAGTAAGTTAGAGAATATATAACTGGAATTAGGCAGAGAAGGTAAACTTAACCTCAAATATTGGGTTGGCCAAAAAGTTCGTTCGGGTTTTTTCATAAGACGATATTCTAGTACGGAAAACCCAAAGGAACTTTTGGCCAACCCAATAATTCAGTGCTAGTTGGCAGCAAATGACAGAAAAGGCATTCAGGAATTCCCATAGCAGCAAAATGGGTCTTTTTCCCCCATGCTTCTACCAATTGCCTTTCTGTAATGCACAAAGAGAACATTTAATAACTGAGATTGTCAATGTCCAAGGCAGATTTTCTCCTCATACTGATATCTTGTTGGCCTGCAAGTTTTCCTGAAATTTCCACCAGTAACATTATCCTTAAGGGCCTCTCTTTTAAGCAGGTGTGTGCATTGTAACCAGCCTAAAGCACTGTGCTGGCAATTCTGAGCCTTTTTCGTCTGCAGGACATTTTCGAATACCAGTGACGTGCTTGAAAGGCCTTCAGACAATACTGAACTAGTTAGCAATAATTCCAATACACCCGTACTACAGTGGAACAATGTCACTGTGACTGTCAAAGCAGCAGTTATGATTGTCACCCTTCAGCGCTATGTTACTATTTGAGCAGACCCTTTTACTACATGACCGGTCTCTGTTATACATTGTTAAGGCAATGACTTTACCTTTCACATCCAAGCAACAGAAGACCTTTCTCTGGCACTGGCTTGCTGCACAGAAAGTTGTATGCCATTGTACATTGTGTCACACAGCCCCTCAGCCTATTCCAGCTAACAGACCTCATATAAATAAATACATGTATACTGAATCCCAGGAAGAATTAACTGGTATGTGTTAGTCAACATTTGATAACACCCACACCCTCCTGTGACGGGTTCACCTTGTACCCTGTACACTACCTGAGAACTGCCAGGAGCTACTAGCAAGCCAATATACACAGGTGATTTAGTCTCCAAAGTGCAGCTTGTCTTTTATTGGGGGTTAAATTGATGGTTGTAGATGGATTTTCTCCATTTTAACAGTTATATACTTATTTTTAAAATATATTGGGAAGAAATGTAACTAGCAACTCAAACCTGGGTTTTCACAGATATTATTGTTTAAAATCATTTAAATTGACTTATCTAGCAATTTATATATTTAAATAATATATTTAAATTTACCTAGTCAGTTTATTTAAATATGAATGTTAAACTGATGATAGTATGTATAATATGAGGCTACAGTAAAAATCATGAAGGTGACATATGAGTGATTGAAGTTTAGGAAAATGGTTTATCTAATTCATTCATTAAGGCCCAATATCACCCAGCAGAAAGCAAGGACCAAAGAGAAGGTAAAATATTGTAAGTATATGCTTTCAACCTAAATGTCTATCAACAGATGAATGGATAAAGAAGATGTGGCATGTGTGTATATATACACAATGGAATACTACTAAGCCATAAAAAGAATGTTATATAATGCCATTTGCAGCAAGATGGATGGACCTAGAGATTATCATACTAAGTGAATTAAGTCAGACAGAGAAAGACACATATCATATGATATCATAGGTGTACTCTAAAAAAATGATACAAATGAACTTATTTATGAAACAGAAATAGACTCACCAGCATAGAAAACAAACTTATGGCTACCAAAGGAGAACGATAAATTAGGAATTTGGGATTGAAAGCTACACACTATTACATATAAAATAAATAAACAACAAGGACCTACTGTATAGCAAAGGGAACTATATTAAATATCTTTCTTATAATGCAAAAGAATCTGAAAAAAAATATATATATATATATAAATGAATCACTTTACTGTACTCCTGAAACACTGCAAATCAACTACACTTCAACTTAAAACAAAATGCTTTCTCATAAATGATCTCAGGTGGTCTCCCTTATATGAGCTGAGAAAGAGAAGTGTTGTTATAACCATTGTATAACTAGAGTAACTGAGACTCAGGGAGGATAAATAATGTATGTGACGTCATTCAGACAGCTGCATGGATCTTGCAGTTCTCAGAAGACGTTGTTAAAGACAAAAACCACAGGCCCAAAATGGCATTGCTTTTGCTAAAGCCCATGATACCAAACCTAAATTTACTTTTTTTTTAATATATTTATTTTTATTTATTTATTTATTTAGCCTGCGCTGGGTTGTAGCTGTGGCACGTGGGGGTCTTTGTTGTGGCATGTGGGATCTTTGTGGTTTTTTTTAGTTGCAGCACGTGGGATCTTTTAGTTGCGGCATGCGTGAGGGATCTATTTCCCCGACCAGGAATCGAACCCAGGCCCCCCGCATTGGGAGCACAGAGTCTTACTCACTGGACCACCAGGGAAGTCCCCCAAACCTAGATTTAATACCTAACCTAACTGCAGTTTGACCCTCACCAGAAATGTAATCTTAATCAACCAGTTTGGAATTTTCTGTTCAGCACCACTGAGGTAATCGTTCACCCTCTGTGGCCCTTTCTACCCCCAGGAAGAAGAGGCAATGACGATGCATGATAAAATCCTTGTAGGTCTTTTCTGGCCTAAAAATAATCCTTTCTTTTCTTATGCTAATAGCTCCCTTGCCCTATCTTTCTTCCTATAAAAATCTTCCATTTTGTACAACCCCTGGAGCACCTTTCTAGTTGCTAGATGAGATGCTGTCCAATTTATGAAGCACATAATAAAGCCAATTAGATCTTCACATTTACTAGGTTGAAGTTTGTTTTTTAAAAACATTAATGGTGAGCATACCCATTAGATGGTGAGTAGACCATCTTCCACTTGGCCCAGCTCTTTCCACTGTGCCCTATTCCCCCACCCTACCCCCCCACCATGGAAGACAAAGGGGCAATAGGGGGCCCGGAGAACTAAGGGGCCTATATTATCAGACTACAAATGAGGGTCTCTAAAAATAACCCTTGTCTGCCTTATAATTCTGCCTCAGGCTGTGAAGCTTAGAAAAATGCCTTTCTCTATGTAGGATTATGATGTGTAAATTACAAGTCCAAAATCAGTTCTCTCTTAAATTCCTAGCTCTAGGCAAATTAGTCTCTATTTTTCCAGAAAAGATTTCAAATGGGGCAATACCATAGCACAAACATTAATTTTCAGTTAATGTTCTTTCTGGGCTTTCCTTTTATCCCTCTAGTGGTACAAGCAAGTAGGGATCAAATTCTGAGATGAAGACAGAATTCTGAGACAGCTCTTCCACTATACAGGCATGAATGAGTGAAGCACATTGTCTGAGCCCCAAGAAGTAAACTGAAGTTTCCAGGGCATCCCAGATAAGAAGTGAATGTATTAGGTTTCTTTCTTGAAAGATAAATATGGACTTGGAGTATTGTAAGGGAGAATAATTTAGGTGTTTGTAAATATAAATGGGATTTTAATTTCTCACACAAAATGGAGGGAACAGTCCTCCTTGAAGCCAGGTTTGTTATGTGTCTTACTCAGAAACACATTAACTCCAGAGCCAGGGGCATACAGTACAAGAAACAGAACTGTGGATTCTAGACATAGTTTCCCACCTCTTTTTTTTTTATTTATTTATTTTAATTTATTTATTTTGGGCTGCATTGGGTCTCTGTTGCTGCACGTGGGCTTTCTCTAGTTGCAGCGAGCGGGGGCTACTCTTTGTTGCAGTGCGCAGGCTTCTCACTGCGGTGGCTTCTCTTGTTGCGGAACACAGGCTCTAGGTGCGTGGGCTTCAGTAGTCGTGGTGCATGGGCTCAGTAGTTGTGGTGCACGGGCTTAGTTGCTCCGCGGCATGTGGGATCTTCCCAGACCAGGGATCGAACCTGTGTCCCCTGCACTGGCAGGCAGATTCTTAACCACTGTGCCACCAGGGAAGTCCCCCCAGCTCTTTTTTTGATCTTGAGCTTGTCACTTCCCCTCTCTGGTTGGCCTGATGATTTTTCAGAGCTCCTGCAATTCCAGTACTGTGTGACTCCAAACATAATGTTTAGATGAAGAAAAGAGAAAGAAAATTCAGAGTTTACTGATCCTAAAAGTGGAGCTCAGGGACACAGTCTCTAGAATAATCTAGGCTTGGGCCTGAATAGTGACAAGAATGAAAACAGGATTCCCAAGGGCTGTTTCAGAGAGCCTCCACCTCAGTAGCTGATGCTGGAATGTGGAAAGATCATCATTAGGACTAGGAGTCCAAAGGGAGCTCACCTGGGACCCAAAGTGGGCAGGTCTTAACTAGACCTAAAGCTCCTAGAACTTGAAGTTGGAAGTTGACTTACTCCATCAGAACTGTAATAATGAGATTCAGGAAATATAGGACTTGCCCCAGGACTGGAAAGGTGATGAAGGCTGGACTCAATTAGCATATGCCATTGGCATTATAGTGCCATATATCATGCTGCTTTATTCACTTATTTCTGTGTTGTCTTGGATCAGGTTTCCCAGAAGCTGACCCTGAGATGATGATTCTTGTGCAGCTGACTTATTAAGTAAAGGCTCCCAAGAGAAAGCAGTACATGAATGGGGAAGCAGGTCAGGGAAAGGGAAAAAGCCAGGCCAGGCTGGTGAAGTCCCAGCCTTAGCCTGATCCTGAGGGAAACTCTGGAGGGTCAGTTACATCACAGAATCTGTATAGCCTCAAGGCAAAGGAGCTGAGCTTCCTACTCCTACATTAGTTTCTACTCCTGCATTAGTCAGTCATTGCTTTTCGGTTGCCCTGAGGGCATGAAAACTCCCATTACTTTTCAGCTCTGGGAAGGTCCAGTTCAAACTGCTTAGGTAGCCCTAGGGTAGTTCTCTAAAGAAGGCTGCAGGTTCCAGCTATTAAGAGCGAAGCCCCCAGAGGCTGTAGATGGGAACACAGTACTGGTAAATGTCACTGGGGACACAAGGTAAAGCATCAATAATGTCCTTGATATTCATATAGGACTGACTTTTCTCCGCATTTGGGTAATCAATTTATATGGAAAGAAGCATAGGTTTTGGAGTCAGACATGGCTCAGAATTCCAGGCTCCATCAATTATGAGGTTGTGATCTTAAAGTGCTCAACTGCTCTGAATCTCAGTCTTTGCATCTGCAAAGTTCAACTGATTGACCTCAAATAAACAAGGCGAAGTTTAATCAGTCCTAAGATGCATATATTTTCACATTAAAAATTTTTGAAATCAGGATACATCTTATAATCACTGTTGGCCAGGCAGTAATCACGACAGAGTTGTCCCTGCCTGTGCTTGCGAGAACTTGGTCCTAGCTGCTCACATTATTGTCACCTTAATTCAGGGATATGCACTGTTGATAGTTTATATGTTTTAATCACCATTTAAAATGTCTGCAGATCTCACTACTGGGCATATACCCTGAGAAAACCATAATTCAAAAAGAGTCATTTACCACAATGTTCATTGCAGCTCTATCTACAATAGCCAGGACACGGAAGCAATCTAAGTGTCCATCGACAGATGAATGGATAAAGAAAATGTGGCACATATATACAATGGAATATTACTCAGCCATATAAAAGGAAACAAAACTGAGTTATTTGTAGTGAGGTGGCTGGACCTAGAGACTGTCATACAGATTGAAGTAAGTCAGAAAGAGAAAAACAAATACCATACGCTAACACATATATATGGAATCTAAAAAAAAAACAAAAAACATTCTGAAGAACCTAGGGGCAGGACAGGAATAAAGACACAGACATAGAGAATGGACTTGAGGACATGGGAAGTGGGGTGGGTAAGCTGGGACAAAGTGAGAGAGTGGCATGGACATATATACACTACCAAATGTAAAATAGATAGCTAGTGGGAAGCAGCCGCATAGCACAGGGAGATCAGCTCAGTGCTTTGTGACCACCTAGAGGGGTGGGATAGGGAGGGTGGGAGGGAGACACAAGAGGGAGGAAATATGGGGATATATGTATATGTAGAGGGGATTCACTTTGTTATAAAGCAGAAACTAACACATCATTGTAAAGCAACTATACTCCAATAAAGATGTTAAAAAAGGAAAAAGGTCTGCAGGACTCCCCTGGTGGCACAGTAGTTAAGAACCTGCCTGCCGATGCAGGGGATACAGGTTCGAGACCTGGTCGGGAAAGATCCCACATGCCGCAGAGCAACTAAGCCTGTGCACCACAACTATTGAGCCTGCGCTCTAGAGCCCGCGAGCCACAACTACTGAGCCCGTGTGCCACAACTACTGAAGCCCGCATGCCTAGAGTCCATGCTCCACAACAAGAGGAGCCACTGCAACGAGAAGCCTGTGCACTGAAACGAAGAGTAGCTCCCTCTTGCCACAACTAGAGAAAGCCTACGACAGCAACGAAGACCCAATGCAGAAAAAAAAAAAAAAAGTCTGCAGAATGATTACATTATGATTCAACACTGATATAAAAAGTTTCAGTAGAAACACACACAGAAAATAGAAACAACAGTAGAGCGTGAATTTGGTATTAAAGATACAAATATTCCTCTTAGGAGTAATGACCACATTTACATATTTTAGCAAAGCAGTAAACCAACCACAGCCTTTATGACTTAAAAAAGGAAGACACCCACAAGTAGATGAATCTAGCTTATGTTTTGTTACAGAGAAATATACAGAAGGATTGCCTATCATGGCAGAGACATTGCCAAATCCTTCAGAATAGATGAAAGAAATTTCAAAGCAACAAGACGTTAGTGTGACTGACTTATAATGGCACAGGACTTCTTGGGTCACAGTTTAGTTGGCAGGTTCTTTTGTTGTTGTTTTTTGTTTTTGCGGTACGCGGGCCTCTCACTGTTGTGGCCTCTCTGGTTGCGGAGCACAGGTTCCGGACACGCAGGCTCAGCAGCCATGGCTCAGAGGCCCAGCCGCTCCACGCCATGTGGGATCTTCCCAGACCGGGGTACGAACTCGCGTCCCCTGCATCAGCAGGAGGACTCTCAACAGCTGCTCCACCAGGGAAGCCCAGTTGGCAGGTTTTTTCTTTCTTTCTGGTACATAAAATAATGGTGAACCTCAGTCAGTGATGCCTTAGATTTGATGAAATCCCCCCAAGTTCCACAATCACGTTGGCTGTGCCCTGGAGCTGACAGTGCTGAGCAGAAGGTGAGGAAATAATGCCACCAGGAAAGAAGAGGCTGTATGGAAAGGCCAGACTTCATGCATGGGTCCCTGGGTGGCAGCAAAGAGCAAACATGGGATTCACTTATAACTGATGGGAAGGAAGCTTTTTTTTCTTTTTGTAAAATTTATTTATTTATTTATTTATTTGTTGGTTTGCTTTTGGCTGCATTGGGTCTTCGTTACTGCGCGCGGGCTTTCTCTAGTGGCAAGCGAGTACTACTCTTTGTTGCAGTGCGTGGGCTTCTCATTGCGGTGGCTTCTCTTGTTGCGGAGCACGGGCTCTAGGCACGTGGGCTTCAGTAGTTGTGGCATGCGGGCTCAGTAGTTGTGGCTCGCGGGCTCTAGAGCACAGGCTCAGTAATTGTGGCACACGGGCTTTGTTGCTCCACAGCATGTGGGATCTTCCAGGACCAGGGCTCGAACCTGTGTCCCCTGCACTGGCAGGTGGATACTTAACCACTGCACCACCAGGGAAGTCCCGGAAACTTTTAATGTATAAAAAAGAGTAGCTAGAGATGGAACATGACAAACAAAGCTGTAACTTCTAGAGCTGCTGTCTCTGCCCTATCCTCACTAGAGATTTCCTCTCTTCATGGGTGATATGCAGAGACTTAATAATCACCACGCTGCCCAAACAGAAGGCCCCCTGAAAACCCCTCCTGGGCCAGGTGTTGCCCCTCTAGTTGCTGCATGTTTGGGGGACGGGGCAGGGGCCTCGTAGGAGGGAAGTGGAAGAGCACTGGGGGCAGGGAGGGGCTAAGAATAGCAACTATTTACCAATTAGTATGGAAATATTTTAACATTTAGAAAATCATTGTGGCCACGTTGGTGTTTACCAGTGGAATATCAGACCTGCTATGACCCTTTCGTAGTTCTACATCTGTCCTTCCCTGTACAATGTGGAAAGACTGTACGATGTGGAAAACATGAGCCAGACTGTAGTCTGCCATGGGCCTGAATCCCTGGTGGATGACCTTAAGCAAGCCATTAACTTCTCACACTCTGAACATTTTCATTTATATAATGCAGAAAACACTTGGTTCTATAGGTTTCTTAGAATTAAATGCAATAAGATGGATAGATGCTTACACATGGGGACCAGCACATAGCAAATTCTTCACAAACAAAAGCTGCCAGTATAGTAATCTGTTTCTTGTGCACAGAAAAAAAAAAAAAAAAGGCACAATCATCCCTTAGTATCTGTAGGGAATTGGTTCTAGGACCCCCCACAGATAGCAAAATCCTCAAATGCTCAAGTTTCTTATAAAAATGGCATAGTATTTGCATATAACCTATGCACACCTCCTATATACTTTAAATCAGATTACTTATAATTGATTACTAATACAATGTAAATGCTATGAAATAGTTGTTATACTGTATTGTTTAAGGAATATGACAAGAAAAAAGTCTGTACCTGTTCTATACAGACACAACCATAGTAGGCCTAACCTCATAGTATAAGTCAGCAATAACGTTAACATAGTCTATCCCCAATTGGTCGAACCCATGGATGCCGACCCCTGGGTATGGAGAGCAATTGTAACTTACCTAGTCATTAGTGGATGACTCACATTATCCAGGCCATGTTGAAGATGTGGGTTTTAAGGTTTGACTGCTGATAACCATTAAAATACAACCACAATGAGAACATCTGGTTTCAATAGAAATTCTAGTCCCTGTGTTCTTTGAATCCGTTTAGGGTTTCTTTTTTCCCCCTCCAAAACAACTGAAAGCTTTGTATTAAATTTACCATTTCTGAGTTGAAAACGTTCTTTATTAAAAAACAAATAGGCTCTAGGATTATGGGAGAGAGTTATATATTTTGGCAAGTTGCGTTTCCATTAAGGGCATATTACATAGTCACTATGGAAAAGCAGTTGAGACATTTCTCACTGACCTTTCTGCCCCAATTATCTAATGCTCAGCAAAGCTTTTATGGAAAAAATATCATCACAATTTATAGCTAATGGGTAAGCTGAACACTGTCTGTGTCTTTAAAATATGCCTCCTCATCCTATATTAATGCTCATTCAGTACTATTTTTCACTGTTATACATACTATTACAGTGAACATGCTTGTAGTTACATCTTTGTGCCTTTGTCTAATTATTTCCTTAGAAATTCTTAGAAATAGAATGTCTAGGAAATATGGTGTACAGATGTTTTTAACTGAACATATATTGCCTTCCAGAAAGTTTTTACTAATTTATAGTTTAAGCAATAGTGTATCTTTCTTCATATTCTAATCAACATTTAAATCTTGGGAATTCCCTGGCAGTCCAGTGGTTAGGACTTAACACTTTCCCTGCCAGGGGCCGGGGTTCGATCCCCAGTTGGGGAATTAAGATTCCACAAGCCATGCGACTCAGCCAAAAAAAAAAAAAATTAAATCTTTACCAGTAGCTGAAAATGTCACTTTGTTTTATTTTGCATTTCTTCAGTTCCTCATTAGTTAAGCATCTTTATATTCGCTTATTAACCACATGGTTTACTAACTCTCTTTGAGTCCTTTGCTCATTTTTCTACAGACTTCTGGCATTTTTATTATTATAAACTTTTAAAATATATATATAATAAATATAAATAAATGTTACTTATATAAATATAAATACAAGTGAAGAACTCATATCATTATATGGAGTGGGTTTTTTAAGATTTTAGCTATTATAATCTGGTCTGGTAAAAAGAAGTTAGAGTCATTCTTATGTTTTAGTTTCAAATATGTTGTTTGGAGTATATTTGAGATAATTTCGTACTGGTTAACAAGACCTAGCCACAATATTTAGATTACTACTTTAGTAATCAAGATAAGCCAATGAGCTATTAGTAATTAATCTTTGCTCCTCTGAGCAGGCCTAAGAGTAAATAAATAGGCCCTGCCCTTGTGGTAACAAACTTGGGGAAGGGAAAAGGGAAATCACCTGTGAAGGGCAGACCTTGCTGGTATTTCTCTGCTCTTGGTTGATGATGCCATAAAAATCAGCAACTATTATTCCCTAGCATGAGATCCTTCAGCACTTGGCAGCAGGAGGCACAGAGGCACGGTCCACACCTGGCTTTGTGCTGAGGGAGGAGTAGTGGGTAAGGCTGGGAGGAGAGATACAGAAGGCAGGATCCTCTTCAGGGAGTGAGGAGGGCTAAAGATGAGTATCCTACAGGCAAGGCCAGCTTTCTCCAGCTGTGCAGTCGGGGGCAGTCAGCCTGTGGGATGGCCGTCCTCACCAGAACCTCAAAGCTTTGGGAGGGCTGGTGGGGCTTCAGTGGTCCTGGTGGGGCCTCTGTTGATTAAGTCACCTCAGGAGTAAATCTGTGTATATGCTAAGATCATGGGTCCTTCTCTGGTTTCTATGCAGTGATGAAATGTATAATTTTGGTACTGTTTTTTATCACTTACTATTTTTATTCACCAGTATGTACATGAATCTCCATTCCTTTCCAATTGGGTCATAAACTCCTTGAAGGCAGAATTTCTTTGTAGACTTCTTAATATTTAGCAAAGTTTTAAGTATGCAATAAATACTCAAATCCTTATCTCTACATAGCACACAACCTACTAATAGATAACAGAATTTTTCAACGTTAATGCTATATAAAATAAATATTTTATTACTGAACTATTATTTATTTTCCAGATCTATAAAATGGGAACAAAGAAGAGAGAGCACATAGGAAGCCAAATGGAAAACATGGTATTCTTCCTAGGTCACAGAGTTTTATAATTAGAGGGCGTCGTAGACATCATTAATCTCATACTTTTTTTTTTTTTGCGGTACGCGGGCCTCTCACTGTTGTGGCCTCTCCCGTTGCGGAGCACAGGCTCCGGACACTCAGGCTCAGCGGCCATGGCTCACGGGCCTAGCCGCTCCGCGGCATGTGGGATCTTCCCGGACCGGGGCACGAACCCGTGTCCCCTGCATCGGCAGGCGGACTCTCAACCACTGCACCACCAGGGAAGCCCAAATCTAATACTTTTATTTTACAGAAGAGGGAAATGAGACTCAAAAGGAAGGAATGAGTAATCTTTTTGTTTGTTTGTTTTTCTTTTTAAAAAAATAAGATCATAGATAGCAGCTTTTTTTTTTCCACTTATAAAACATGAACGATTCCCCACATCATTAGATATTGTCCTATGGCATCATTTTTAAGAACAAGTATTTTAGTGTAAGACTATGCCATATTTACTTAACCAATCCTGGGAAGGCATTTTAACCTTAATAGAAATATTACCAATTCTCAGTAGTAAAAACAAAAACAAGAAAATGAATAATTTGTTACCTTGGTATGAAGATTTAAAGCTAGGTCCACTGGAATTTTGCTTTGACAGCAGATGGTCAGTATGCAGGAGATGATTATCTGTATATAAAAGGAAACCAGGGGGCTCCCCAGGCTCCCCTTTTTTGCCTTCTCGCTTCTCAGTCATTCCACAGTCTCATTCACTCCTACGGCTTGATTTACCCTAAAACAAAAAACAGAAAGAAACCCCTAATTCACTGTTATTGGTGTTTTGTAATTCCCTTCTTCACCTGGCCAGGCCCACCTCTCACCCTCACCTGTCACCCCACTGTGTCCTGCACTACAGCCCCTCCCCACTTATTCTCCAGGTCACTTTGCATGTGTTGCTCGCTTTGCTAACATGCTTGTCCTCCAAACCTCTTATGCCTGTCTTTCAAAACACAGCTCAGTGGGGCTTCCCTGGTGGCACAGTGGTTGAGAGTCCGCCTGCCTATGCAGTGGACACGGGTTCGTGCCCCGGTCCGGGAAGATCCCACATGCCGTGGAGCCGCTGGGCCCGTAAGCCGTGCCGCTGAGCCTGCGCGTCCAGAGCCTGTGCTCCGCAGTGGGAGAGGCCACAACAGTGAGAGGCCCGCGTACCGCAAAAAAATAAATAAATAAAATAACAAAACACAGCTCAGCTATTATTTCACCTGAAGGCCTTCCATGGCATTATACCAGTTGCCACCTGGAGTGGGGCTAACCCCACCCAACTCTCTTCTGCACTACATGCAGCCTCTGCTCTCTCTCCAGGACTTATGACGTGGAATTATAATGCTGTTTTCTTGTCACTCTCACCCATTTAATTGTAAATCCTTGAGGGTAAGGGGATCTTCAGCATCTTGAACATGCCTGGTGTGCAGTAAAGTGCTCAATGAATTTCCGGGGAATAAACTAGAAACTGCTCTTTTAAAATTTCTCACATCATTTTATTTTTTGTCTCCCTAGTGCACTGATTGCAAACCTCCCTACCTGTTTTCAACGTCACAGGGAGTCCATCCAATAATCCTATCCCCCTCCACTCCTGGCGTGCACCTCCCTCAAGTGGACAATCTACACGACATCCCTGATCCCCACCCTCCTCATTCCCACCTCTAAACTGCTCTTCCAGCCTGCTTTGCTCTCACAGCCAACAGTCAAGGACAAATACAAGAAGTTCCTCCTACTTAAAGTTGTCCATGATGACCCTTTTCAGTGTGTTTGTTTAGTTATTATAGACTTTTTTTTTCCTAACAGCCTGATTTCAAATACTTACTTAGTAATCTTTGATTTATGTTCTGATATTTTGTTCGTAAACCATGCTCACTATATTCACCTGGTCACCTCTTACTCTTAATTTTTCCTGACAATTAGCACATTATTATTGTCTAATTTCACTTGATGTTGTAAATATATAAGATATAAATAAATATAATTTCTGGTTCTCTTATTGTTTCATGGGGTTATCAGATCTTCCCATATAACCATGTCTTTCCCAGGAGAATGTATTTTCCCTCTATATTCTGTTATTGCTCCATAAAACTCCCTGAACAGTGTCATACACATAATCAACAATAAACTATTAATTTATTAGTTGACTTTAGGTAGTTAAAACATTTTTCCTAGTGTTATAGAAAACATTTCTTATATATTAGAAAATAATAATATATCATAAAATATTATAAAGAAAAAATTCATCCTTCCCCACTAACAGGATTTATACTAATTCTAAATCAGTGAAGGCTTTGGGACTTCCCTGATGGTGCAGTGGTTATGAATCCGCCTGCCAATGCAGGGGACACAGGTTCAAGCCCTGGTCCGAGAAGATCCCACATGCTGCGGAGCAACTAAGCCCGTGCGCCACAACTACTGAGCCTACTCTCTAGAGCCCACGAGCCACAACTACTGAGCCTGCATGCCTAGAGCCTGTGGTCTGAAACAAGAGAAACCACAGCAATGAGAAGCCTGTGCACCACTACGAAGAGTAGCCCTCGCTCAACACAACTAGAGAAAGTCCGCGCACAGCAACAAAGACCCAACTCAGCCACAAATAAATAAATAAATAAATTTATAAAATCAATCAATCAATCAATCAAGGAAGGCCAAAATAATGGGGTTTTACTTTATTTCACAGAATCAGAGAGTCTTACAGTGGGAAAGAAACTTCAATACTCCTTATTCCAACACACCCATTCAATAGTCAGATCCCCTCCTGCAGCTCCACAATGAAGATGTGCAGCAAAGCATACAGTGACAGGGAGAGCCCCACTTTCTGAAGGCAGCTCTGTTAGAAAGGGCTTCCTTATGCTGACACACAAATCTATCTCCCTGAAACTTCCTCCCACTTGTCCTACTATTACCCTTCTGGGACCAAACAGAACAAGTCTAATTCTTCCACATGGCAACTATTCTAGTATTTGGAGATAATTGTGATGGCCTCTCTCATCCTTCCCCTGCCTCATATTCTCTAGACTAAATCTCCGAACTTCTCATACCTTGCCATCTGTGTGTGTGTGTGTGTGTGTGTTTCCTGACTATGATCCACTTTGTCCACATTCCTCAAAGGGTGGGCCCACTATACTCTCGATTAGGGGTTGCAAATTCAGATACTCCCAGGGACCAGACCCTACTAAACATAAATGTGTGGCTATAGCCCAGTGTAAAGACATAAGGAGTGATAGGAGTTGGACTTAACCCCTGACATAAGGCTTTCATATTTAAAGCTTGAAACCCATGTGCTAGCCAAATAATATTGGAGCATGTAAGCCATATTTGCCCTTCTGAGCCACCTGTTAGCTGACTAAAGTAAAGCTGACTAAA
>RJWK010037240.1:0-21359 GCA_004363435.1 Platanista minor | reverse complement strand
ACTGTTGTGGCCTCTCCCGTTGCGGAGCACAGGCTCCGGACGCGCAGGCTCAGCAGCCATGGCTTATGGGCCCAGCCGCTCTGCGGCATGTGGGATCTTCCCGGATCGGGGCACGAACCCGCGTCCCCTGCATCGGCAGGTGGACTCTCAACCACTGCGCCACCAGGGAAGCCCTAAATGGCCTACTTTTATCAGACCGCAGTTATCAAGTTTCATCCTGAAGCTCAGTATCTAGGTAGTGGTTATGTGGGTGTATAAAAGGTATGTCACCCTTATAGTTACACTTAATTGGGAGCAGGCAGCCAAGAATTAGCAGATACTTGTGGAAAGCCTCTAAAATGGAGAGAATAAAATAATTTGGAAGAATCAGAAACTCTGCAAGGAGAAGATTTAACAAATAAGCATTATTAATATCCTGAGAGCTGAAAAAGAATATATTCCATCCATGATGCAAGAACCAGGTGGTATAAAAAAAAGAAAGCTCTTAGAAATTGAAAATGTGAAATCAGAAATGAAAAATATCAGTAGAAGCATTGGAAGATGAAGATGGAAGAAATATCCCAAAATTAGAGTAACAAAGACAAAGGTGGAAAAATAGGAGAGAAAAGGCAAGAAACTTTGAGGGCTAATCTGAATAATAGGTAATATTGAAAGAAAGAGATAAGAGAGAAAACAGAGAGGGATAAATGATCAATGAAATTACTTAAAAAAAAATCTCAGAGCTGAAGTATATGAGTTGCCAGATTGAAAGGGTCCACAGAATATTCACCATAGTGGAACAAAATAGCATTATGAAATTCCAGAAAAATAGAGACCAAAAAAAGATCCTAAAGCTTTCAAAGAGAAAAGAAAAGAAAAGGAAAGGAAAGAAAAATAAGCCAGATGCAAAGGAACAGGAATCAAAATGGCCTCAAACTTTTTACCTGCAATACAGGATACTAAACCATACAATAATGTCTTGTAGAGAGAGTAACTGGATGGGAGGGAGACTTTTTGTACCTTTGATAATAACTTTTGTATTTTGAACATACGATCCATTCAAAACACAAATATAATTTAAAAATACTACTACTAACTGGCTTTTTTTTTTTTTTTTTGGTTTGTTTAATAAGTACGTTTGTACATATTTCCTCATTTTTATCTTTACAACAACTTTATTCCCACTGAAGGTTAGAGAGTCAGGGAGGTTTAATCAGGTGGTAGGTGATGGAGCCAGACCTGGAAGCCTTTCATCACTTCTATCTAGGTGCTGAGAGAGAACAGCAGCCATAGTGAGTTGGGAAGTGATGGTTGTTGTTGAGGTAATACTAGGAGGAGAGGTGAATCGAGCCTAACTTTGGGGGAGTAAAGAGGGTTCCCAACCTTAATTTTGTGACAGTATCAAGTGTAAGATATGCCACAACTAACTTGTTGCCAAGTCAAAATCAAAATTTGTAATCTATCAAGTCTTTTTAAAAAGTAGCTCTATTGTATGACACAGTTAAAAATTTTTTTGATTTATTTTCTTGAACAGGAGAAAAAGCATTTGAGTTGCAGCTGGTGCATCTAAACTTGGGCGTACCTCTAGGAATATATCATAACCATTTCACAGCAAAATCACCTCTGTCTGGAGGGGAAGAAGAGATTGAGCACTTGTAGAATAGATTGGTTTTGGGACAGGAGCTTTTCAAGTGTTCACTGGTATGAAGTGGTTAAATGTTTTGTCTTAATATCATGCTGTAAATGAAATCAGCTCCAATGCCTAGGTTTCTGAACTCCTACGGTTTTAATTTATGGTTGTAAATATACCTGTTATTCTTTTATATTTTTAATAGCTCAGAATGCAGAACTTCAGGGAAAGGCAAGTGAGATGGAGAAAGCATTCCAGACCTCCCAGCAGAAATGGAAAGAAGAATGCAGAAGATTTGAATGTGATTTGGAGGAAAGAGACAATATAATTCAAAACTGCGATCAAAAATATGATTTACTTATGAAAGAAAAAAGCAGACTAGAGAAAACTGTACAGGTAAAATATTTTATGAAGGAATTTTTCTATATTTAATATTCATTGATATGTATTATATATTATTTGAAGTTATTTTTAGAAAGGAAAATACCAGAAAGCAAGAAAATCTAATTTCTTCTCCACCCCCCCAACTCCCTTCCTTTCTCCCTCTCTTCTTTCCTTTTTAGGGGCATTTTTGCAGGTCTATTTTTTATATGCTTTAGCAATATATTAATATATATACTGTTTCTTTTGTGAAAAACAGTTTGAGATCTCTGATCAAAAAAAAAAAAAAAACTCACTTATATGGGCATACTGTAAGAAGATAAGAACCCACAACCCTTTTGGTCCAGTAACATGAAAATTTGTAATTTTAGAAATGTGGGCCCCAGATTTTGACCTGAATACACAATACATATAGAAAAATTTTTATGTATCTGATGTAAACTTCATTATCTGTGTAGGGTACATTCTGTATAGGCATGGTACATAAATATTTGATGACCTTTTATTGAAATTATTGTGAGCTATTTATTCTCCCATTTTTTGTTCCTTTTTAGTCTCTAAAGTAAAAGTATGGTTTAATGTTGAAGTTGCCACCCACTTAAAAGAAAGATTTTGAATTGTCTGTATTTGCCACTTTTTGGAAGTACCAATTTAAATTTAAAAATACATGATAGAGCTTCCCTGGTGGCGTAGTGGTCAAGGATCTGCCTGTCAATGCAGGGGACACAGGTTCGAGCCCTGGTCCAGGAAGATCCCACATGCTGTGGAGCAACTAAGCCCATGCGCCACAGCTACTGAGACTGTGCTCTAGAGCCTGTGAGCCACAACTACTGAAGCCCGTGCGCCTAGAGTCCGTGCTCTGCAATAAGAGAAGCCACCGCAGTGAGAAGCCTGTGCACCACAACGAAGAGTAGCCCCGGCTCGTTGCAACTAGAGAGAGCCCATGTGCAGCAACAAAGACCGAACTCAGCCAAAAATAAATAAATAAATAAATAAATAAATAAAAAAAATTACATGATAAAAATGCTCTACATTTACCACTGGTGTAAATGGCTTTTCAGAATACTGGAAATTAATCTTCACTAAAAATAATTTTACAAAGGCATTTGTTAAATGTAAAAGTTTCAGCACAAAGGTTCCCTGACATTGTCAGCATATCTTCTTTTGATTTCCTGCATGTCAACAGTCACAGTTTTCTCTTTTTTTTTTTTTTTTTTCCCGGTACTCGGGCCTCTCACTGTTGTGGCCTCTCCCGTTGCGGAGCACAGGCTCCGGACGCGCAGGCTCAGCGGCCATGGCTCACGGGCCCAGCCGTTCTGCGGCATGTGGGATCTTCCCGGACGGGGGCACGAACCCCTGTCCCCTGCATCAGCAGGCGGACTCTAACCACTGCGCCACCAGGGAAGCCCAGTTTTCTCTTCTCTTTATTGTAATATTCCTAGACCCTGGAACAGTGCCTGGCATATACAATGGCTTCATTAGTATTTGAGTGGGGGGAGTTTAGGTGGCACCTGGAACTATGTACGAGTCCCTGAACTGCTTTGTATAAACTTCTCTGCATGAAATGTCTAGAGCTATGGGGAAAGAGGGTAATGGTGGCAGCATTCCTTATAATCAATAAGCCTGCATCTCAAGATCTCTTATAGATCTTGATCACCTATTTGGTTGGAGAACTTTGCTTTGATTTTATACAATTGGCTTTGAACTAATCTGCACAGAGACCTTTGGGGGTGAAGAGGAGTCACTGTTTTGCCCTAAGGGGAAAAAGCCTCAAGGCTCCTCCTGTCCGCTTTTCATTAGTGAAAGTTGGGAGGGCAGTCTTTATTATGCAGAACCACGCAGTTTATAAGGACACAGGAGGCTTTCCTTCTGTCTCATATAAACCACAGAATCTCTCGCCTTGTGTTAATGTAGACTTAGTTTAAAACCCTATAGTTTAGAAAATTGGGCTTCTTAGGAAACCTGCATTTTATACTTCTAAGATTTTGAACTAGATTAGATCTTATAAATGTAGTACAACTGGGAAAACCCCAGAAGAAAAACCTCTTGCAAATATTGTTTATCTGTAGAACTAGCAATTAGTTAATAGTCTAAACCTAAAAAAAATTTTTTTGACTTTTCAAATTTTTAACATTCTAGAGTTTCCTTATACTGATTTGTTGCACAAAACTCCTCCTTCTCCCCTTTGGTAAATACAGTGTTCTTTGTCAGATTTATATATAAATTATCAGGGATAATCCAAATAGTCTTTCTATAGCTAATTAGAGCTTTCCATATTATCTCCTTTACATATAGATTACATATTTGCCAAACAATCTACTTTATTTTGTGTCTGTCATATGATACATTTTGTTCAATCCCCTGCTGTTAAATTTTTTGGAAAAATTGGGTTAAATGTCTATATCTATTTATATCTATCTATCTATCTATCTATGAAATGTTGCTTAAATTAAATGGGTAACCATAGCTTCTTATTCACATATACATTCTGATCAAAATATAATTCTATTAATTAATGATTTTAACATCAATTATGATGAGTTTTAGCAGTCTGTATAGGTAAAGAGAGCCCTTTGTATATGTAAATTGTGGATGAAGGAAGAAAGATAACTTTTATTGATCTAATACTAAAACAAGATTTTATTCACGTAAAGGAAGCGTTGGAAAAACATCAGCAGGAGAAGAATGAGATGGAGTCTCGTATCAGGGAGACAGCACTGGAGGAGTTTAGATTACAAGCAGAACAATGGGAAGCAGAAAGAAGAGAGTTACAATTTATAGTACAGGTATTTTAAAAATAATAATAAATATGTCTTTTTAATGCTTATGAAATTAAAAATTACATTAGTGTGATAATTGACTCACTTACTGAAGGAAAAAATAATTCCTAGTCTTTGCTCTCTGGAAGGCCGTGTTTCATTTGTAGTTACATGACAATATGGGCAACTGTTTCCAAAAGATACTATTAGAATTAGAGTTGGGTGACTTCTACTGCATAAATTATTTTATTTTTAAAGGACATATACATTTGGCATTTAGTTTTCCAATTTAAAATATGAAACTGTTAGCAGTATTTAACAACATAAAGAAATAGAATAATCAGATTTTAGATATTAGAGGATGCTTATAAATCATATAGTGATATTTTTTTTTAACTCTTTTTAAGAAGTGCAAATTCTTTTTTTTTTTGTGGTACGTGGGCCTCTCACTGTTGTGGCCTCTCACGTTGCGGAGCACAGGCTCCGGACGCGCAGGCTCAGCGGGCGGCCATGGCTCACGGGCCCAGCCGCTCCGTGGCATGTGGGATCTTCCCGGACCAGGGCACGAACCCGTGTCCCTTGCATCGGCAGGTGGACTCTCAACCACTGCGCCAGGGAAGCCCCTTAAGAAGTGCAAATTCTTAATCATGTTCTTTTAACCTCTTCCTCACAAAATCACAGAATCCCCCAGGCTTCGAGTAGTCCAATCTGAAAATCACTGATTACATCTAATCCCCATTATAGATGAGCAGATGGCAATTTGTGATTTACTCAGATCATAGACTGAGTGATTAGTGTGGGAAAAGACTACAAGTCTCCAGATTTTTACTCCTGTTCACTTTGCATTCTTTCAGGAGATTATATGTAAATTATTTTGAAGGAGAGGTAGGAGAAGTTAAAACTGATAATTCACTAACCAACTAATTTAAAATTTGAAATAAATTTCCATCAGTTCTTCTCTTATTCTGTGGTAAGACAAACATTTTTTCTACATAAAATGTCAAATTGAAATATAGTCTTTATATAGATGTCAAAGATATGCATTCTTTACAGAATGAAAAATATCCATCTAAAATAAATTTTAGAGTTGCTTTGTGTTAGGAACAATTTTGTGAGATGAAGGCAGCCCAAAACCTGCAGAAAATAGAAAGCACCTTATTTCTTTAAGAGTGAAAGCTGGCAGTAAACAGTGGAAATACTGAATTTGTTGTATAGGTAAGTGTTCAGAATACCAACAAAATCATATCTTTCCCAAACCTTTGGTTCTTGGGCAATCCTTTTCTTCCCAGTCTCTCCCTCTGTGGAATTTAGAAAGACAGTCACTCTTTAGACCTCTTAGTATTTTTATTTTTTTATTTTATGTTATTTTATTTGTTTTTGAGATTTTATAAAGGCTTTATTTGTCATATATGCACCAACCACTGGAAATAAATTAAGCAGAGGTAATGGTAAATATATTTTCAGATTTTCTTATGATATAAAGCTAATTATACTCTTTATTAGTAGACTTGAACTCTCAAAGGCCATGACTTCAAATTTGTCCAACATGAATAACTTATGCTTTATTAGTAACCCCATTTATTTATTTGCTTCTTTAATTTTTTATTTTATATTGGACTATAGTTGATTAACAATGTTGTGTTAGTTTCAGGTATACAACAAAGTCTATGAGTCTGTCTCTTCTGTAAATAAGTTCATTTGTATCTTTTTTTTTAAAATTCCACACATAAGCGATATCACACATGATATTTCTCTTTCTCTGTTTGACTTACTTCACTCAGTATGACAGTCTCTGGGTCCATCCATGTTGCTGCAAATGGCATTATTTCATTCTTTTTAATGGCTGAGTAATATTCCATTGTATATATGTACCACATCTTCTTTATCCATTCTTTTGTCGATGGACATTTATTTAGGTTGCTTCCATGTCTTGGCTATTGTAAACGGCACTGCAGTGAACACTGGGGTGCATGAATCCTTTCAGACCATGTTTTTCTCCTGGTATATGCCCAGGAGTGGGATTGCAGGATCATATGATAGCTCTGTTTTTAGCTCCTGTTATTTTTAGAGTCTGCTTGTAATTTGTATAGTTAGTTCTCTCATTCATCCAGTCACTCGTTCATTTATTCATTCCCTAAGTACTTTCTGAGTTCCTCCTGTGGGTCCTGAAGATATAAAATTGATTGATATGATTTCTGTCCTAAAAGATATCTCAACATGGAAAGACATGTAAAGAGAGAAAATATATTGTAATATAATAACACTTTGAACAAAATGCTATGGGATCATAAAAGAGAAATGAATTAATTGCCTGGGAGATTGGGGAGATCACCACAGAGCAGAGGACATTTGAGCTGTTGTTGATAATTGTCTTCAGGGTTACCTAGAACAAACAAGTACACGTAAGTAAATGAAAATAACCCTTTTATTATTTATTTATTTATTATTTTTTGGCTGCATTGGGTCTTCATTGCTGTGCGCGGGCTTTCTCTAGTTGCGGCTAGTGGGGGCTACTCTTTGTTCTGGCATGCGGGTGTCTCATTGTGACTTCTCTTGTTGTGGAGCACAGGCTCTAGGCACGTGGGCTTCAGTAGTTGCAGCACGTGGGCTCAGTAGTTGCGTCATGTGGACCCTAGAGCGCAGGCTCAGTAGTTGTGGCACGTGGGCTTAGTTGCTCCATGGCATGTGGGATCTTCCTGGACCAGGGATCGAACCCATGTCCCCTTTATTGGCAGGTGGATTATTAACCACTGCACCACCAGGGAAGTCCCAACCGCCCCCCCCCCTTTTTTTTTAAATACTCAGAAATTTCCAGTGCTACCAGTCAGAAGCCTGAAACTTATAAAATATGATGCAGAGACCTGTATTTAAATGTGTGGATGATGTGATTTTGATTACAGTTTACTGGTCAATCCTGTAAATCTCACATGAAATGTACGTGGTTACATCAGACTTTATTATTATGAAGTATTAAGAGAATTTGAAATTCTGTATGAATCTTTAATTATTATGTGTGGGAAGAATAGGGGAATATACTCCTTAGTTACTACCACCTTCTGTGAAATAGATTTTATTGTACTCTGTAACCAAAATGTTCAGAACACTGTCTCTCAATTTCTTGTCCTTTTTATTTTAACAAAAGAAAACTGCTTTTCCTTTTATAAAGCAAGCTTAGAAACCTTTTATATTTTAAAGAAGTCTTTTTTTAAACAACTTGAGGGATAGATGGAAATTCTCTCCTCTCTCTATTGGCTGTTGATGGGTTCAGGTTTCCATCCTAAGGGAATTCAGTTTTTAAAATAAGTTTTAAATAAACCTACATGAAACCCCATCTTTAACAGACAAAGCTGGTATAATATTTCTCTCATCTGGGCTTTAGAATTCAGGCACACTATAAAAAGCAGATCTTAATTTTATGCCATGTCTCCTTTCTTTCCCCGTAATTGAAGCGCTGAACAGAGGTGTACTTCTCTGGAATATTAATGGAGTTACCTCATTTTAAGAAAGTGGTTTTCATTTTTTAAATGCCTGTCCTCTTTTGATAAACATAAAAATTCCGTGTCTTTAACATTATTTGAAATTTCAAACCAAAGCAAAGCCATGGTAATTTTAGAATGATGTGTTTATATTGATCTTGGAAAAAATAATGTTATTTTTTAATCTCTATTTATTTAAAATTTTTATTTAAAATGAACATTTGTTTTGTTTTTATTTATTTCTTTGTTTTCTGCAATAGCAATGTGAACTTTGAGGATGCTTATTAGCCATGAGCTTTTCTATTGTAGGCAGTGTGGGACATGCAGTGGTAAACCATCATGCTCTTTCCTTTGTCATTTTTATAGTTCATTTCAATGTATAACTCATCAGTAGGACTGAAAGCATTCAGAAGATGAATATATGTTTTTCATATTTAATTTATTTCCAAAATTCTGTAACTAAGCCAGGGAACAAAGTGACCCTTTCCTCATTCACTGACTAAATTTGGTTTATATATCTAGTGATCAAGGGGTGGGAGAGTTTGTGATGGCAAAAGAGCGTGGGAAATGTAGACTGAAAATAATACCGCAGACTGAAGAAGGAGGAGGAAGAGTGGGGGGGCGAGGGGGTAAAGGAAGGTATCAGACTAGGTGTGGGCATCAGTCATTGGCTGTATGATAAGACAGCAGCTAGGGATTGGGGTACAACATGTCAGAGATTGACCTGGTAAGCACAGTTGTGATCTAAGGACAGCTTGGAGTAAGTTGCATGAACAGGAAGTATTTCAGAGTTTTGCCTTAAATGATCTAGGGTAGCAAGGAGCTTTTCTTGGTAGCTTCCTGGGAAACTGTCTGCTGGTGCCCTTTGTAAGCAAATGGCAAAGAAAGTGAGTCTGGCACTGGTACTGCCTGTTGTTTCCAAACAGGAAATATCTTAATATTCAATTTATAAAATTACATAATATTGTTCTTATTGTAAAAATGCCCCGAATTTAGGGAATTTTAAAAGCACAAAGTGAAGGAATCTCCCCCTCCCCCGCAAGCCTGCCCGCTCCAGTCCTACTCCTCATCTAAGGGTGTATAAACATATATTATTATATTTACATAAATATGCCTCAGTAATATTTGGCATCCATCTTTTGATATTCTTACACTATTCTTGTAGTGTTTGAGAGCTTTTCTGTCATGTGGAAGTTCCTAATACTTTTAACAAATCCCTTATTGATAGACATTTTATTTCCTTCAAAAGTTTTTGCTTTAATTTAAAATGATTCACTAACATTCTTGTCCATATCTTTGCAGTGTTGTACATGTGATTTAGCTGTGTAAATGCCTAGAAGTATAATTGCTTGGTCTTCAAGTTTATGGATTTATAATTTGTGATAGGTATTACATAAAGTTAGTACTAGTTTATACTCTACAGTAGTAAACACTATTTTTGATTGAAGAACTATGCTGGCTTTGGGGATTTAGAGAGATAACCATGTACTAGACTAAGGTTGTAACTATATCTATATTGATATATTTCCTAAGTTAGGAAGGGGGAGTACTTTAGCTCTATGTTTCTAACTACTTAAATCCTTCAGACTTGAAACCATATTTTGGAGTTCAAGAAATAGTGTTTATATGAGTAAGTATAAAGAATTATACTTTTGGGGCTATGTTTCTGGAAGGTGTGGAAAGAGAGCAAGTTTATTTTCTAAGAGCACAGTGTGGTTTACTTTGATGTTAAATGTCAGTTCAAAAACAAGCTCCATTTTAAAATATTGTAAGTTCAACACCTCCCTCTAGTGGAGAAAAGAAAAACTCACTCAATTTCCTCTATCCTTAATGTGATTTTGTTACACACACACACACACACACTTTTCACTGTAAGGATCCAGGTAGCTTTGGTTTGATGAGAAAATAAATACTGTGACAAAAATTAAAAAATTTATTTTGGAGCAGGCAAGTTAATCTTGATGTATAACTGCATGAGGTATTTTATAGTTCTTTTGGAATTTTCTTTTATGTTATAATGTACTCCAGACATGGATTGCATTGATTAAACCATACACCAATTATAAATATTGGAACATACAAAAAATAATAGGGATTAATATATAATATATAATTAATACTCAATATAACCAACCAATACTATTAATATAGCTAACACTTACCATCTAGATCATGTGTTTGTCATATTTGCTTAAGAATTCATAACGAATTTCATATCACTGAAGACTGAATCACTTCACCATCCCACCACCACCTCACTGCTGAAAGATAACTATCATTCTGAAGTTGGTGTTTAATTTTCTGTCTGTAAACATTGATGATATATCATTTTTTTTTTAGTATTTTGTGTATTTTTAAAATATACATACAGTATCACACAGTATGAGTCTTTGTCCAACTTCTTTCTCACTTGTGTTTTTGAGACTTAGCCAAGTTAATAAACTATCTCTGGTTCATTCAATTTAACTGATCTATAGTATTTTATCCTATGCATATGTCATAATTAGTTTATCCATTACTGGATTGATTGAGATTTAAGTTCTTTCCAAGTTCCAATTATTGCAGACAATGCTTCCATGAACATCAAATATTTTTGTTTATGTGGGATGTATTTAGTGTGTATGCAATTATTAAGAGATAAAATATATGCTAAATTATTCTCCCAAGGGGTTGTATCAGTTTGAGAGAAGAGTTTCTCTTCCCTTGCAGTCTCTTGAACACTTGGTGTTTTTCAGATTTAATTTCTATTTAAATTTATTTTTGTCTGTGTCTGGTCTTAGTTGCGGCATGCGGGATCTTTCGTTGGGACATGTGGGCTTCTCTCTAGTTGTGGCATGCGGGTTTTTTCCTCTCTCTAGTTGCGCGCAGGCTCCAGAGAGCGTGGGCTCTGTAGTTTGCCGCACGTGGGCTCTCTAGTTGAGGAGCGCGGGCTCAGTAGTGGCGCTCGGGCTTAGTTGCCCCGCGGCATAGGTGGGATCTTAGTTCCCCAACCAGGGATCGAACCTGGATCCCCTGCACTGGAAGGCGGACTCTTTACCACTGGATCCCCAGATATAATCTCTTTTGCAATAGGATGCGTGTGAAAGTGTCTCTCGCTCTTTTTTTTTCTTTTTTTTTTTTTGCGTTACGCGGGCCTCTCACTGTTGTGGCCTCTCCCGTTGGGGAGCTCAGGCTCCGGACGCGCAAGCCCAGCGGCCATGGCTCACGGGCCCAGCCGCTCCGTGGCATGTGGGATCTTCCCGGCCCGGGGCACGAACCCGCGTCCCCTGCATCGGCAGGCGGACTCTCAACCACTGCGCCACCAGGGAAGCCCTCTTTCGCTCTTGCTTAAAGTTCTGTTTCCCTGACGTGGAGCATATTATGTTTATTGGCCATTCATGTTTCTTCTTTTGGAAACTGCAATTTTATATTTTTTCCCCTTTTCCTTTTGGATTGTTTGTATATTCTTACTGATTTATAAGAGTTTTTAATATATTTGGTTGCTTGGTTACTTAAATCTCCATGGCAAACATCTTTTTCCTCTTTGTGGAGACATGGAGACAATCCACATTGTATTTGATGTGCACTTTTAAATTTTAATGTAGTTGAATGTATCAGTTTTTTCCTTTATTGATAGTGCTCTTTATGTCTTGTATAATCTGAAGTCATAAAGAAAAATATATTTTTCTGTGTAGAGCATGAGGGAGGGTCTAATTTTATTTTTTCCGAATGGATAACCAAATGTCCCTGTACTAGTTATTCACTTTTCTATTCTGTTACCACTTATTGATTTAAAATGTCATCTGTGTCATATATCAAGTTCCTTTATATCTAAGGTCTGGTTTCTCTGGTGCTCTGTTCTGTTTCACTTACATGTTGGTCTATTTCTGAACCAATACTAAATTGTTTTATTTACCATGGCTTTAGAGTAAATCAGATAGGGCAAGTTCCCTCCTCCATATTAATATTTTGGGGGTGGGGTGGGAGGAGAGTTATTCTTATCCTTTTAATCTTCCTTATGAGTTTGAGAATTGGCTTGTTACATTCCACCAAGAAACCTTGCTGTAATTTTGATTGGAATTGAATTGGATTTATAGGTCAGTTCAGCATAAATTGACATCCTTAATTTCTTGTTTCCCATCCTTTTATATTTTTGTTCTATTTTTGAGGAGATTTCTTCAATTTTATATAGCAGCTTTTCTGTTGAATTCTCATTTCTGCTTTTGGGTTTTTAATTTCCAAGAGCTGTTTCTTGTTTTTCGGCTATATACCTTTTTATAGTACAGTCTTCTTATTTCATGTTTGTAATACCTTATTTTAGCTCTCTGCGGATGGAAGTCATACTTGTTTTGAAGGTGGTTCCCCTCATTCTTCCCCCGTAGATTGTCTTTGTTTTTTCTGAGTGTTTGACCCCATTTGTCTGAGTTTCACATGAGAAGCTTTCCTCACATGTCTGCTGATCCTTGGCTGTATGTTCATGTTTAAGAATGAAGCACTAAAAAGCTGGGAGAAAGCTCTGTGTATGTGGAGCCCTTCCATTTAATTGGGGAACCTTAAAAATGCCAGGATCTGCAGCTCTTTTCCCTTGGACTGGTAGTTTCCCCACAAAGGAATCTTCTAGTCTTCTCCTTGTAGGAATCAGTGTTCTGGGAGCTGAAGAGAGAAAGGGAGCCGTGAAGTCTCACTGCCCACTATTTCCCAATCTCCTAATTTTTAATAAGGTGTCTTACCCTGACCTTCAGTTGTGTCTGGTTTTCATGACCTCAGAACCTTTTTGGGGCAACCTCTCTTGTTAGTAAATAAACTCTTTCTCTTTTTCCAGGATGGAGAAGGGACTTTGTCAGGGAGGGAGTTGGCAGAGGAGATATGAGGATATAACTAACTGCTGCTTACAGAGGCTTCCAACAGTGTTCTGTATTCATTGCTACCCCATGGCTTGGCTTCAGGGATGATTGCTGCTTCCAATTTCTGATCTTTTATGGATATGAATTCAGCTTGCTATTAGGCTCTTCCCTTTTTGAGTATTCAACAAAGTTGAGAAAGCTGAAACCTGTCATTTATCACTTGTCCATTTACTTTCCATCTTGCAAATTTGCTTTTGACATCTCTTGCTGGCTGTCATCTTTTCTGCCACTCATTTTTATTCTGTCTTCATTTAAGTGGGATTTCAGGAGCAAGCAGAGATGATTGGATAGCTTTGATCCAGTCTGTTTAACTTGTGGTGCCTTCTTTCTGCTCTTTCTACATATGACCTTCTGAGACCTTAGGGTCTCACTTTTCATCTCATATTTGAGCTCTGGTTTTACTGAATGCTTTTTAGTATTAAAAGCAGCTAGGGTGCTGGGTTTCATAGCTACAGTTTTTTTTTTTCTTTCCAGTTTTATTGAGACATACTTGACATATATACTCTATAAGTTTAAAGTGTACAACATGAATGATTTGAGATATATATATATATATATGTATATACACACACATATATGTTGCAAAATGATTACAAGTTTAGTTAACTTCCATTACCTCACACAGTTACAGATTTTTTTTTCTTGAGATGAGAACTTTCTTTTCTTTTCTTTTCTTTTTTTGCGGTACACGGGCCTCTCACTGCTGTGGCCTTTCCCGTTGCAGAGCACAGGCTCCGGATGTGCAGGCTCAGCGGCCATGGCTCACGGGCCCAGCTGCTCTGCGGGCATGTGGGATCTTCCCAGACCGGGGCACGAACCTGTGTCCCCTGAATCGGCAGGCGGACTCTCAACCCCTGTGCCACCAGGAAAGCCCGAGATGAGAACTTTTAAGATATACTCTCTTAGCAATTTTCAAATATACAATACAGTAATGTTAACTATAGCCATCATGCTATACATCATATCTTAATATTCAATTTATAAAATTTTTATAAAATAAAATTTTTATGGCATACAGTATTACAGTCTTTCCATAATACAGTATTGGAAACATCGTTAACCTAAAAAAACCACTTACCTGTGATCATGGGCTATACTCAGTTTCTCCAATTATTAGAGAGAGATGTACGATATGGCAATGTGAATCTTTGAAGGCAAAGTTATAAAACAGAAAACTAACACATTATTAATTTTATATTAAATATCACTCACGTTATGCCTATGTCAGGATAGACTACTTCAATACAGATCTTGCACATGATGTTCAACGCGATGAATACTTAGGTGATGATGCTGACAAAAGCATCTTATATAGTTTTTTCTGTACAGTAATTCAGTTTTCACACGAAAACACACATACACAACAGATAAGTTTTTTAACTGTATGGCATGATGATTATTTGTTATTCATTAAGTGGAAGTGGGTCATGTAAAGGTCTTCATCCTTGTCATCTTCATGTTGAGTAGGCTGAGGAGGAGGGCTTGGTCTCGCTGTCTCAGGGGCGGCAGTGGAGGAAGAGACGCAGGAGATGGAAGGAGAGGCAGGAGAGGCAGGCACACTGGTGTAACTTTATGGAAATACATTGTCATTTCTGTCTGCTGTTTTTGCTTTTTCATTTCTCTAAAAATGTTTCTATATGATACCAGTCCTTCTTTCATTGTTTGCTTTAGTTTCAGTGCCCATGTCATAGAAGGGTCCATGTTGTAAAAGAAGTCAAAAGCAGTCTTGAAATCAGCATCCTTCTACCAGATTGTTTAATGTCAATTTGTTTTCTGGCACTGCTTCTTCTATGTCTTCTTCCTTGTCATCTGACACTGGTTTAGAAACACTCATCTCCATCAGGAAATCTTCTGTTAATTCCTCTGGTGTGCTGTCTCAGCTCTTGAACTTCTCCAAGATTCATATCTTGAAACCCTTCACACCCCCTTTTTTTTTTTTTTTGCGGTATGCGGGCCTCTCACTGTTGTGGCATCTCCCGTTGCGGAGCTTAGGCTTCGGACGCGCAGGCCCAGCGGCCATGGCTCACGGGCCCCGCCGCTCCGTGGCATGTGGGATCCTCCCGGACCGGGGCACGAACCCGCGTCCCCTGCATCGGCAGGCAGACTCTCAACCACTACGCCACCAGGGAAGCCCCCCATTTTTTTTTTTTTTTTTTTGCCATATCTATGATCTCTTTCACGATTCCTTTGATTGGCTTTGTCGTAAATTCTGTGAAGTCATGGACAACATCTGGCCACAGTTTTCTCTAGCGGGATTTATTGTTTCCGGATTGATGGCTTTCAGAGCTTTTTCTATAACAACAATGGCATTTTTTCAATGCTGTAATCCTTCCAGACTTTTATGATGTTCTCTCAGTCAGGGTTCTCTTCCATAGCATTGACCATCCTTTCTGTAGAGTACCATGTATAATTAGTGTTAAAGGTTCTTATGACCCCCGGATCGAGAGGCTGAATTAGAGATGTTGTATTTGGGACAAGGGGACCATTTTAGTGTCTTTGGTGTTAAACTTATGGGGTTCTGGGTGGCCAGGGGCATGTCCAATAACAAAAGAACTTTAAAAGGCAGTCCCTTACTGGCAAGGTATTTCCTGACTTCAGGGACAAAGCATCGATGGAACCAATGCAGAAAACGTATTCTTGTTGTTTAGGCCTTCTTGTTGTACAAACAAAGGACTGGCAGCTCAGGGGTTAGCAGCTTTGTAGATAAGGGCAGTACTGATCATAAATCTAACTGCATTTGCACAAAACAATAGAGTTAGCCTATCCCTTCCTACCTTAAACCCTGGTGCTTGCTTCTCTTCCTCATGAATAAATGTCCTTTGGGCATTTTTTTCCAGAATAGGGCTTTTTTTTTTTTTTTTCTTTGCGGTACGCGGGCCTCTCACTGCTGTGGCCTCTCCCGTTGCGGAGCACAGGCTCAGCGGCCACGGCTCACGGACCCAGCCGCTCTGCGGCATGTGGGATCCTCCCGGACCGGGGCACAAACCCGTGTCCCCTGCATCAGCAGGCGGACTCTCAACCATTGCGCCACCAGGGAAGCCCCAAGAATAGGGTATTTTTGTCTGCATTAAAAACCTGTCAGGCAGATATCGTTTCTCCTCAATTATTTCCTTTTTTTTTTTCTTTTTTTTTATTTGCTGTACGCGGGCCTCTCACTGTTCTGGCCTCTCCCGTTGCGGAGCACAGCCCTGGACGCGCAGGCTCAGCGGCCATGGCTCATGGGCCCAGCCGCTTTGCGGCATGTGGGATCTTCCCGGACCGGGGCACGAACCCGTGTCCCCTGCATCGGCAGGTGGACTCTCAACCACTGCGCCACCAGGGAAGCCCGGATTTCCTTTTTTTTAAATTGAATTATATTTGATTTACAATGTTGCGCTATTTTCTGCTGTACAGCAGTGACTCAATTATACACAGTATACATTTAAAAAATATTCTTTTCCATTATGGTTTATCCCAGGAGATTGGATAGGGTTCCCTGTGCTCTGCAGTAGGACCTTGTTGTTTATCCATTCTAAATGTAATAGTTTGCATCTACTAACCCCAAACTCCAGTCCATTCTTCTCCCTCCCCCCCTTCCCCTTGGTAACTACAAGTCTGTTCTCTATGTCGGTGAGTCTGTTTCTGTGTAGATAGCTTCATTTGTGCCATATTTTAGCGCTCAGTGATTTTCTTAAAGGCATCTGGGAACTTGTCTGCTGCCTCTTGGTTTTCAGAAGTTGCCTTTTCTGTTATATTGGCATTTTTAAAGCCAAACCTTTTTTTAAAATTATCAAACCATTCTTTGCTGGCATTAAATTCTCCAGCTTTAGATCCTTCACCATCCTTTTGCTTTAAGTTGTCATATACTGACTTCGCTTTTTCTTGAATCATATTAGAGTTTATACGCCTTTCTCAGAGCAATGCTGCACCCACATAAAAGCTGTCTTTTCAATATAAGATAAAAAAGGTATGTTGCAAAAAGTGCAAAGTTTTCTCACCTGCTGTTGTAGCTGCAGCCATGGCCTCACTAATTTCCTTTTTTTTTTTTTTTTTTATAATGGTCCTTAACACTGGATTCATTTATCTTGAAATGGGGGCAGCCACAGCTGCAGACGTGAATCTATGGTGCCTATCAAGCAGTTCAGCTTTTTTTTGTAATGTCATGATTTTTCTTTGCTTCTTGGGACCACTTCCAGCATCACTAATGGTACTTCATAGGGATCCCATGTTATTATTCAAGGTTTACTAAACACAATGCACTAAACACAATGAAAAAGTGAGAACCGAGAGAGAGAGATTACTTTTTGCTGTGATATGAAGTTTACTGGAGAGATGAACTGCTCATGTGGAGTTGAGTAGCATGTGCATTTTAATCAGATACTTGCAACACTTGAGCAATGCCATAGGAGGTGGTTACAAAATTATTACAGTAGTACACTATGGACTACAGTTAATTTTATGCAGTTATGATTTAATACTGCATCTTTATGTTTGTTTACATTTCTTTCGGCTGTGAACAAGGCCATGTAGTCTGTGTTTGTGTGCATAAGTTTTGATAAATTTTAATGTTTTATAATAGATTTATATATTTTTTATGGTAGTAAATGATAAAATAGATTAGAATCTACATATTTTATGCATTCTTGACATACCTTTTTCTTATTTTTTGATATTTCTAGGCTATGCAGTTTGTCTGCGAGTTTTTTTCAACTTGTCACAAATCTCCAAAAAATTATCGAATGTATTTATTGAAAAAAAAATCTACGTATAAATGGACTCATGCAGTTCAAACACATACCCATGTTGTTCAGGGGTCAACTGTGTATATATTATATATATGTACGCATCTGTATACTTTTATACCATATTTTATTTATTTATCCATTGATGGACATTAAGGTTATTTCCATGTCTTGGCTGTTGTATTGAAGTTGTTGATTTTCAAGGCCACCAGGAGTTGGGGCAAGGGAGTGTGGAATTAGGGCAAGTTTAAATGCTACAAAGCTTGCTATTCTTACTGAGATTCAGCTGATTTTCTTGAATAAATGCTTCTTAGATTATTGCAAGCCTTTGGTTAATTTTCAGTTATGGAAAATTTGATTTTGACATTTTTTGCCAGTGTTCTTGTTTAATGGAGGAAAGAATTATTGGTGGTCCTTACTCTGCCTTTCTGGAACTTACTTATGTTCTCTGAAGATATTCTGAAGTTTTCTTCTTTTTGTATATACTCCTCTCAGGGAATGTTTTTGCCCTCCCCATTTGATTTAGATTCCATCTTTCACGTTGGGGAATTTTTTCAAGTACCGTGTTTTCTTATGTTTAAGAGTGAGGGACTGAAAAACTTATTAGAAGTTTTTGAGTGTTGGGTTAGCTCTTTCAACCATGATCTTCACTGTAGGGTTTCTGGTGGGTATTTGAAAGAGATAGATAAAATCCTTCTACCTTCCCCAAATAACTTAAGAAGATGTAGGAAGTAGAAAACTTGATTGAGTCATTGTCAAAATTCCAGGCTCATACCGCTTCACCAATGAATAGAAAGAAACATTCAAGGAGCAAATAATTTCAGTCTTACATAAACTCTGCCAGAGAATGAAAAGAAAACTTGATAACATACCAAACTAATAATCTTGATACTAAACTGACAAGGATACAAGGAAAGATAATTATAGCCAATCTCACTCATGAATATAGGTGCAAAAATATTATACAGATTTTTAGCCAACTGAATATAGCAAAATGGAAAAAAGATATAATATAAAAAGCCTTTATACAAGAAATGCCAAGTAAGTCTAACATTAGAAAACCAGTCAAGGTAATTTTAATTAATGTAATCTGTTAACTTTATTATGTAATATAAGTTTCTTGGGTATGTGAATAGAATTCCTAAAAACTGCACTACACTGAGGAAAACAGTTTGTTTAGTAAAAACTGTGTAGGTGTGTTTATATCCATATCTAATAATGTATAGTAATTATCACATAATATTAGTGACTACTTGACCTCTGCATTAAAACTGTGATTTTTAGGTCAGAATTTCATCTACATCTTGAAAGACTTTTATCTGAAAGCTGCTTGTTAAGTAATATTTAATATAAGTCAAGTATCATAAAGTAAAAGCCCTAACTGATTGGCCATTCATTTTCCAGTTCTTTTTTATAGGATTAAATTCAAACTCACATGGAACGATGGGCATACATTAGTGTAGTATTTGGAATGATTGTTTTCTTTCTATACTATTTATCAATAGAATGGGAATCACAAGTCATCTTTTTTTATAAATAAATCTTGTGAGACTTCCTGAATACTTTAATTTCTTTTACTTGATCTAATAAATATTGTTTGAAATAATTGCCATCAATTAGATAAGTATTTTTGGGTATAGACTTTGTTTTTATTTCAAATTATTTGTGTTACTTTGTCATTGGCCTTGTAAATTGCTATTTATTCATTTTAATGTGTACACAGTAGTCTAAGTGAATGGTTGAAAGTTGGAGATTATGTATTTGTAAATCAAGAAGGCATGTATTTTAACAGTGGATTTGAATTAATACTATTGATTGCTTGAAGGAGGAGGTCCTATCACATAGAATAATAGTGGTATCTTATACTTGTGTAGTGCTTAGTGGTCTTAAACGTGCTTTCATATATGAAGGTACTCTTATGATATAATCAGATTACATAAGGCTGTTCATCATACCATTTGCTTCTGAATCCAGAGTGTTACGATAAAAATGGTGAGTGCTGTCTGTTGGTTGTAGGCAATGTTGGCACACTCGTGCTATGCTACGTAGCTTTGTTCTTATCTATGATAGTTTAAAGATAGAAAACATGTAAGTTGATGAACTTCTATTAAGAAGTTTCCATTACCTGCAGAAAATAATTCTTAAGAGTTCATGTGTACTTGGCTATAGAGTAGTAATTATAAATGAGGGGATGTGGAGAGAAGGAATTAAAGTAAATTTTGTTCTTCATCCTTTGACTGTGGTCTATACTGCCAGTTACTTTCCAGATTAGAATCTTTTATAGAGAATTATATTTGGTGCTTGCAACATTCTCACTCAGATTCCTTTTTTTTTTTAACATCTTTATTGGAGTATAATTGCTTTACAATGGTGTTAGCTTCTGCTTTATGACAAAGTGAATCAATTATACATATACATATGTTCCCATATCTCCTCCCTCTTGCGTCTCCCTCCCTCCCACCCTCCCTATCCCACCCATCCAGGTGATCACAAAGCACCGAGCTGATCTCCCTGTGCTATGGGGCTGCTTCCCACTAGCTATCTATTTTACATTTGGTAGTGTACATATGTCCATGCCACTCTCTCACTTTATCACAGCTTACGCCTGCCTCTCCCCATATCCTCAGGTCCATTCTCTAGTAGGTCTGTGTCTATTCCCTTCTTGCCCCTAGGTTCTTCACGACATTTCATTTTTTCTTAGATTCCATATATATGTGTTAGCATAGGGTATTTGTCTTTCTCTTTCTGACTTACTTCACTCTGTATGACAGACTCTAGGTCCATCCACCTCACTACAAATAACTCCATTTCGTTTCTTTTTATGGCTGAGTAATAATATTCCATTAAATATATGTGCCACATCTTCTTTATCCATTCATCCGATGATGGACGCTTAGGTTGTTTCCATCTCCTGGCTATCGTAAATAGAGCTGCAATGAACATTTTGGTACATGACTCTTTCTGAATTATGGTTTACTCAGGGTATATGCCCAGTAGTGGGATTGCTGGGTCATATGGTAGTTCTATTTGTAGTTTTTTAAGGAACCTCCATACTGTTCTCCATAGTGGCTGTACCAATTCACACTCCCACCAGCAGTGCAAGAGTGTTCCCTTTTCTCCACACCCTCTCCAGCATTTATTGTTTCTAGATTTTTTGATGATGGCCATTCTGACCGGTGTGAGATGATATGTCATTGTAGTTTTGATTTGCATTTCTCTAATGATTAATGATGTTGAGCATTCTTTCATGTGTTTGTTTGCAGTCTGTATGTCTTCTTTGGAGAAATGTCTATTTAGGTCTTCTGCCCATTTTTGAATTGGGTTGTTTGTATTTTTGTTATTGAGCTGCATGAGCTGCTTGTAAATTCTGGAGATTAATCCTTTGTCAGTTGCTTCATTTGCAAATATTTTCTCCCATTCTGAGGGTTGTCTTTTGGTCTTGTTTATGGTTTCCTTTGCTGTGCAAAAGCTTTGAAGTTTCATTAGGTCCCATTTGTTTATTTCTGTTTTTATTTCCATTTCTCTAGGAG
>RJWK010037239.1:0-21361 GCA_004363435.1 Platanista minor | reverse complement strand
GGAGAGCCCAGGCAGAGCTATGCTATGGATCTGGGACTTTACACCAAGGGATTGGGAAGGCTGGATTCAGTATTTGAGATGTATTATACCAAGCAGGTGGTAGATGATGGTGATGATGATCATGATGGGGATAATAATGATAACAATAATAGCAAACACTTACTTTGTGCTTACTATGTGCCCGTCATTGTTCTAAGCACCTTACAAACATTAATTAATTTACATAAAGACCCATTATAATCTACCTCTGTTTTCTGGTACCAGGAGGCCAAAGTCTATCTGGGAAAGTCAAGAGTCAAACCAGAAAGCAGAGGCATACCCTGCGGAGTGGTCTGTAGTCAAGTTCTCAGCGTCTGGCAGAAATGAGCCTGAAGAGAGGCAGGTTGGGAATAATCCAAGAGAGCCAGGTGACTGGCACAGACAGCTTTGGGGTTTCTCGACTCAGTTCAAATGGCAGAAGTTGCATCACACTCAGAGCCTGGTATGCCAGGCTGGTCTATCCCCTGCCTTTGGTGTGAACTGCAGGAAATAATGGAGGTGACCCAGATGCTCCTGTATAGGTTATGTATGTGGTACAACAGAATCCAAATGCCAGAGCAAGACATTAATAAGTAGGAGTATTTCTACGCTAAGGTCAAAGTCTGAATTTTAACTGGTATGAACACTGACAGGCTTGTCACCTGTCAATGACAGTATGGGTAATGTCCACTATTTGTACATCTCAGCAGTTTGGAGTGGGGTTGGGTTTAGGGACAGGCATTTTTCTTTTTTCTTTTTTTTTTTTTTTGCGGTACGTGGGCCTCTCACTGTCGTGGCCTCTCACGTTGCGGAGCACCGGCTCCGGACGCGCAGGCTCAGCAGCCATGGCTCACGGACCCAGCTGCTCCACGGAATGTGGGATCCTCCCGGACCGGGGCACGAACCCGCGTCCCCTGCATCGCCAGGCGGACTCTCATCCACTGCGCCACCAGGGAAGCCCCCTTTTTTTTGTTTGTTTTTTCATCTTTATTGGAGTATAATTGCTTTACAATGTTGTGTTAGTTTCTGCTGTACAAGAAAGTGAATCAGCTATATGTATACATATATCCCCATATCCCCTCCCTCTTGAGCCTCCCTCCCACCCTCCCTATCCCACGCCTCTAGGTCATCACAAAGCATCGAGCTGATCTCCCTGTGCTATGCAGCAGAAGACAGACATTTTTCAAACCACGTATGGTATGATGAAAAGTACCCTGGCCCGTTGTCTGAAGAGGTTGGCCTCTAGTGCTAGTTTTGCTATCTTCTAGCCATGTGAGCTGGTGCAAACCACTTGCCCTGGCCCAGTCTCAGTTTTCTCATCTATAAAATGGGATATATGTAATTGTTATGAGGATAAAATAAATTCTTATGTGTAAGAGCACCTTTCAAATGATAACACATCACTGTATCAGGGATGATTGGATGCTGAGGAAACTGTGCTCCAAACCAACAAAAACTGGCATGTTCCAGAATGCCAGCTTCATAATATGGTGTCATTTGGGAAATATAGTTGGCAGATATCTGTGTGTGCCTTCAGGGCATTCTCTTCCCAGAAGAGGGGCCCACAGAATGCAAATGAGGGTCAGATGGTTGCATGTGGCAGGTTCTTGGCAGAGTGGACAGTGGTCATGTGGTTGGTGTGGCAGGTTCCCAGCAGAGTAGACAGCTGTGACAGTTGCTGCTTCTGCTTCCCAGAGTCCTTTCCCCCTCTCTCTGATAATAACCTGGCCACCTGACTTTGCAGGAACAAGAAGATCATGACTGAGTTCCAGACTATGGAGAATTCCAAGAGGAATAGATTCACATGGGCAGGAGTGGGCAGAGAAAGCTTTGAGCAGACCCAGGGACTTGAGCTAGACCTTGATAGATAGAATTGGGACAGTCAGGGAGAGGGAACGGCATTTCAGATGGAGGGAACAGCAAGAGCAAAGGCTCAGAGGTATAAATATATGTGGGGCTGTGATAAGACGCAGACTAGATGGCAGGGTGTCTCAGGAGGTAGTGAGATAATCACATCGACCACAGTCCCCTGAATCTGGATTATATGCATGGCACCTGCCAACCAGTTTATTTCAAGACTGTCCTTTCTGGGTCACTCATTTTATGATCCAACATCCCTTGTTCATTTGTCAGGAAGTTCTTTCTTATGTCTAACTCAAGTCCACACTGCTAACGTAAGGTTGTTTTCCCTGGTTTTGTCTTCAGAAGAGGCAAAAGACACAGCTTATGGAAAGTCCCAGCGTGGAAAATATACTGGTCTTGTCCCTGTGGAAAGCTTTTGGCATCTAGAACACCCAAGTAACTGGAGCAGCCAGATCCTGCCTACGGAAAGGGGCTCTGGCTGCCCTGGGCCTCCTGGGTATTTTCTCTTTGTCTTCTTGACTGATAAAATGCTTTGAGAATCCCCTGTTCAGCTCATATGGATGAACTCAAGGTGAGAAGGAAAGAAAAAAAAAGAATTCATCTTCTTTGTCTTTGGAATAGAAATAATGTACAGAAGTCAAGTAGCACACTGAGATGCAATATTTAAGAGAAAAATGGCACAGGTTCTTAGAAGCTAAAGGTTTATTTCTGACTTAAAAGTGAACAGGGACTTCCCTGGTGATCCAGTGGTAAAGGCTCTGCACTTCCACCACAGGGCGTGCAGGTTCGATCCCTAGTCAGGGAACTAAGATCCCACATGCTGCGGCATGGCCAAAAAAAAAAAAGTGAATGGGCTCTGGTATCAGAGAGCCCTGGGCTCATGCCCTGAGCCGGACACTTGCTAGTTGTGAGACCTTGGGCAAGTTACTGCATTTTTCTGAGCCTGTTTCCTCATCTGTAGAATGAGGTGTAGGCAGGGGGCGGTAATCCTTTTCTCCATAGGATTGCTATAGAAATGATCACATTATAGCACAGACAGAGACGAAGGGTTGAAGATCCCCATTCCTCACCTCCTTCTCATTCTTCTCTGTTGCTCCTTTCGTTGTTGGGCCCCTCCTAGACTCGCATGCCTGCCTAAGCCTTAGGCCTTCAGGAGGGGACTCCAGGGTGGAGCCCAGCTACTTTCCTTCATTAGTAGCTGGAGCACCTGGAGCCGCCTCCTGGTCCCAGAGGGACAGGGAACTCCTTCTGAAGGTGAGCCTGTTGGTCTCCCTTTCATCCTCCTTATCAAGCCTGGGTGATGACACGGAGCCGCCCAAGACACGAACCCGTGCTGTTCACTGGCCTTTCCACTGGAATTTAATCAGAACTCACAGACCAGCTCCCAACTCGGGAGCTCAAGACATTCTGGCGTGACCACTTTGCTTTTCTCAGTATTGCAAATAACTTTTAGGTGCTTGTTTTTATGCAGGAAGGCGTTAAATACCAGCCTTTCTGACAAGAGTTCCCTGTGGAGGAGTGATTCCATCTTTTGGGGCCACTTGGCACCTCGGAGACCAATGGCACAGCTTTTCAGCAAGGAACCTAATTCAACAAGCTTGGCAAAGGCCTCCAACTGATGTGTCTCTGTGGGGCCGCATGACAGGCGTGGTTTCAAGGTGAAAGAGGGAGGCCTTTCCTGGAAATTATGCCAATTGACGGGAATAAATATTTTCCTCCCACCTGCCTTTCCAAAGGCCGCAAGGGATCCTCTGTTGGTGGATTCCCCAGGGAAGGGGCAGAAGCTAGGAATCCCTGAAACCTTTTCCTCTAAATAGCAGAGAGGAGTACTGGATGGAAGCCATTTGTTTAATAAATTAGTTTTCTAGTTCATTAGCTCCTTTAACCAATGAGTGCTTGTTATGTGAATTTATTTAGTTTTAGAATAGGTAAGATATTCACATGGTTCAAAATTCAGAAGGTTCACTGTAAAAGTCTCCCTCCAACCCACTCCCCGGCCATCTGGTTTCCCTCTCCAGAGACAAGCAACATTACCAGTTTCTTAGGTCTCCTTCTGGAGAGATGCTAAGCACAGAAAAGCTGTGCATATTTCTTTTCCCTGTGCCTGCTTTTTTGTTGTTGTTTCGGGGTTTTGTTTGTTTGTTTTTTGTTTTTAACCCACACAAATGGTAGTCATTTACAAACTCTGCTCTGACCTTGATTTTTTAAAACTTAATAATGTGTCTTGGAATTCTTTTTTAAAAATGCATGAAAGGCTTCATTATCCCTTTTTTATGGTACATTTTCGTCCACTGCATGGAGGCATCACAACTTTTTCAGTAATCTCCTGTTGAGAGACATCTGGTTTGTCTCCATTCTTCTGCTGTTAGAAACAACACTGCAGTGAATAACCCTGAGCAAATGTCATTTCATGCATGGGCAAGTATATCAGTAGAATAAGTTCCGAGAAGGGAATTACTGGGTGAAAAGGTATATATGTTTTATATGTAATTTTGAACGGTGTGGTGAAGTTGCCCTACATAGAAGTTGGATCAATGTACACTTCCACCAGTAACATGTAGGACTGTTTTCAACATGCAAGCGTGTTTTATTGAGTGTTTATTATTTTCCATGTACATTGGGTGGTTAAAAAGGTAGAACCAACCTTCAATGGCTTCTCTTTGCTCTTAAAGTAAAGAGCAGCCCCCTACGTGGCTGCCGTGACCTGGTCTGTGAGCTCCCTGCTCGCGCCCCAGCCTCATTGCCTGCCTCTCTCCTTGACTAACTCACTGCCACCAGGCACACCCATCTTTTTTTTAGCTCCTTAAACATGCCAAGCTCCCTAACCTCTCAGGGTCTTTGTACAGGAAGTGCCAGGTACCTGGAAGGCCCTTTCTCCCTTCTCCTCACCTAGTGAACCTCCTTTAATCCTTATTTCTCAGGTTGGTCACAGCTGCCTCTTGGGAACCCTTCCCTCACCTCCATGACTAATTCCCTATGACTAGGTTAAAGCTCCCCAGCACCATGTATTTCTCCCTTCAAGGCCCAGAAGCTACTATCCATTTCATTTCTGTGATTATTTAGTTAATGTTGGTCTTTCCTGCTGGTCTTTGAGCTCCATAATGGCAGAGACCATGTTTGTTTTTCTCCCTGTTATATCTCCAGAGCCTAGCACTGTGCCTGGTGCCTAGTAGGCACTCAGTAAATATTTCTTGTTTGAATTTATTCGGTAAGATCAACAGCTCTTTATTAAGTGTGAACTGTGTACAGGAATTGTTCTAGACACCAGGGATACAATAGTGAATAGAACAGAAAATATTCCTGCTCTCATGGTGCTTAATATTCTGATAGCATTGGGGGAAGGAGTATATAGTCAGTAAGCAAATAAAGATAGATAGATAGATAGATAGATAGATAGATAGATAGATAGATAGATGGATGGATAGAAAGAATGTCAGATTGTGATGCATGCTATGAAAAGAAAGAAAGTAAAGCAGTAGCACAAGATAGGGTTGGGAGAGCCATTTTAAACAGAGTCTTCAGACCTTAAGAAAGTCTCTTAAATAAGGTGATATTTGAGCAGAGACCTGAGTGAAATGGAGTGAACTTTGTGGATATTTGGAAGAAGAATATTCCAGACTGAGGGAATGGCAAGTGCAAAGACCCAGCAGGTCCATAATAGGCATGTTAGAGGAACAGCAAGAAGACCAGTATGGCTAGAATTAAGTAAGCAAAAAGAAGTGGATGATGGTAGATGGGCAAAATTGACAAGGGTGTTCAACAAATGGTGCTGGGACAGGTGGATATCTGCATACAAATAATTGAATCTTGATCTACATTTCTCATCATCTACAAAAATTACATTGAAATGGATCATAAACCAAAATGGAAAGCCTAGAACTATAAAACTTCTAGAAAAGAAAATAAGAGAATATCTTTGTGATCTTGAGTTAGGCAAAGATTTCTTAGGTACAATGCCAAAAGTATGATCTGTAAAAGAAAAAAATTATAAATTGGACTTCTTCAGAAGACACTGTTAAGAGAATAGAGACAAGTCATAGACTCGGAAAAAATAATTGCAAATTACATAACTGATAAATGACTTGTATATAAAGAACTTTCAAAATTCAACAGTAAGAAAGCAAACAACATAATTTTAAAAGTGCATAAGATTTCAACAGATGTTTCACCAAAGAAGATACATGGATGGCAAAAATATGGATGGCAGGATATATGGTAAGCACATGAAAAGATGCTCAACATCATTAGTAATTAATAAAATGCAAATTAAAACCACAATGATATGCCACTATTTAGAATGCCTAAAATAAAAAGTAATGACAATATCAAATGCTGACTAACTGGAACTCTGGAAATGCAGAGTAACTGGAACTCTTACACGTGGCTGGTGGGAATGCAGAAATGCTACAGCCATTTTGGAAAACACCTTGGCAGTTTCTTGTAAAGTTAACATACATCTATCATATGACCTAGAAATCCCACTCCTAGAGAAATGAATACTCACGAAACATGTATGTGAATGTTTATAGGTGTTGAATTAGTAATTGCCAAAAACTGGAAGCAGTGTAAATGTCCTTTCATTGAAGTAAAAACAAACTGTGGCCACATCCATACAATGAAATACTACTTTACAATAAAAAGAAACATATAATAACACAGATGAATGTCAACTGCCTTGTGCTAGTGAAAGAAGCCAGGCTCACAAGGCTGCACGCTGTATGATTCCATTTATTTGACATTTTGGAAAAGGCAAAACTATAGTGACAGAAAGTAGATCACTGAGGGCAAACATCTCTGAGATCAAAATCTGAGCCACATGGTCTCTCTCAGCTTCTGTCTCTTCATCTATAAAATGGGGGTAACTGTACCCACCTCCTAAATGTGTTGGTAAAATAGATGTAATGTCTAGAAAACTATCTGTGATCAGGAAATGTTCCTTGTCTCCCCTTTCCTTTCTCTACTTGGGGCAGATCTATTTCAGGTGGCTAATCTCATATATTAAGTATTGATTTGACTGGTTTACCTCTTAGAGGGCCCCCTTATCTTTATATTCTGGAGGTGCCTTGCTTGCCCTCTAGTACCGATTGCTGCCACTGGGTATGTGGACTGTGACTTGAGTGGTGATACCAGCTTGAATGCAACCTCGGGTTCAGACATGTCTGAAGACCCAGTGGGATGGCTTTCCAGAACCTTATTTGCATGAAGAATGGAAAAACCCCAAGAGCTTGTTCTAAGTAAAGAAGGTGATACAGCCATGGGTAAGAAGGAACCTTTAAGAATAACGGGGGGCGGGGGGGACTTACCTGGTGGTGCAGTGGTTAAGAATCCGCCTGCCAATGCAGGGGACACGGGTTTGAGCCCTGGTCCAGGAAGATCCCACATGCTGCGGAGCAACTAAGCCCGTGCGCCACAACTACTGAGCCTTCACTCTAGAGCCCGTGAGCCACAACTACTGAGCCCGGATGCCACAACTACTGAAGCCCACACGCCTAGAGCCTGTTCTCCGCAACAAGAGAAGCCACGGCAATGAGAAACCCATGCACTGCAATGAGAGAAAGCCCATGCACAGCAGCGAAGACCCAACACAGCCAAAAATAAATAAATAAATTTATAAAAAAAAGAATAACTTAGGAGACATCCCTGGTGGTCCAGTGGTTAAGAATCTGCCTTCCAGTGCAGGGGACGCAGTTTGATCCCTGGTTGGGGAACTAAGATCCCACATGCCATGAGGCAGCTAAGCCCATGAGCTCTAGAGCCCAAGCACCACAACTAGAGAGAAGCCCGCACGCCGCAATGAAAGATCCTGCTTGCCTCAACTGAGACCCGATGCAGCCAAATAAATAAATAGATGTTTAAAAAATAAATAAATAAATAAAAGAATGACTGAGGCAGGGAAAGAGGCCAGTGACTGATGATCTCTCACCCAGATTTGTACACCTGCCCAGCCTCCCATGGACTGTTCAGGGACCCCCCTCCCCGCCCCCCGGCAACTCAAAGGAGTATAATTCAAAGAAAGGCTATCTTCCTCTTTGCACCAGAAGCCCCTGAAACTTTCACATTTCAAGAGCTCCTGGGTCTTGGCTGTGACGAGAGATGGTGGTGCCTGGTGGCCATGGTGGTGCCCTGTGACAGCTCTGTGGAGAAGCCAAGGCTCAGCAGGAGAGGACTCAACCACAGGCGCACGTGAAACACCTTTGGGAAACTCCCAGAAGTACATGAGTATGTGGCACAAGGGTCAGGGAATTTTGAGTTGTTACTGTTAATGGGACACCCCCTGTGTCCACAGGCTGGTAGGATCTTCTCCTTACTTCTCTGCTACCTTTCCTTCTGATGATTGTCATGTAATGTCTACAGAAGGTTGCGATCCCTCTAGTGTGGCCAGGTATTTGAGAATAAGCCCAGAGGAGGTCTTCATTAATAGAAATCTGGCCACTAGACACCCATTTAGCATCTACTGAGCACACACCATGGACAGAACCCTACTATGTTTCAGTGGGAGGCACCAGTCCTGTCCCTGGGGAGTTCCTTTTATGGGCGAGGTCACACACACATGAAACAACTTTAGAATAATTATAGTATAATAATATACTTGGGGCTTCCCTGGTGGCGCAGTGGTTGAGAGTCCGCCTGCCGACGCAGGGGACGCGGGTTCGTGCCCCGATCCAGGAAGATCCCACATGCCAAGGAGCGACTGGGCCCCTGAGCCATGGCCGCTGAGCCTGCGCATCCGAAGCCAGTGCTCCGCAACGGGAGAGGCCACAACAGTGAGAGGCCCACGTACAGCAAAAAATAAAATAAAATAAAATAATATACTTGTTCTCACACAGAGTACTATGGCAACAGACTCTAGGTTTGGGAGTTGCTTGCTAACCCATATTACGTGCAGCTGTTTTTATCCCTGGCTACCCACTAGAATCACCAGGAGGGAGGGGCTTAAAAACTCTGATGTCAAGACCAGTTCAATCAGAATCTGTGGGTAGAGCCCTGGCATGGATATGTTTTAAAAGCTCCCGAGTGGGACTTCCCTGGCCATGCAGTGGTTAAGATTCTGCACTTCCAGTGCAAGGGGCACAGGTTCGAACTCTGGTCGGAGAACTAAGATCCCGCATGCCACACGGTGTGGCAAAAAAAAAGGTAATACGAATAAATATTATGTCAATTAAAAAAAAAAAAAACCTCCCGAGTGACTTATTTCCCTTACTTCATATTTTTGTTAGCATTTTCCAAATAATTAAGACAATACATTTTAAACAGGGCACAGAGGCAGACTGAAGAACATTCAGAATTTTTAAACAGCTTTGTAAATATTCAAAGGTGGGATTCTTATCCTTTTAGTGCTGTATTTTTAACAGGAAACTGCTTTCAATATAAAATACTGTGCTAAAAAAAGTACTGTACTAGATATAACTCAAAAATAAATTTTATGAATATGCAGGTAGATATTTTTAAGATTAGAATTTACATAATATTAAAACACTTGCACTTGATTTAGTCTATCGTCTTATTTATGAGGTTACAAGAATCCTGAGATAATTTAAGACCGAAAAGAAAAAAGAATTTGACAGTGAAAATGATAGTTTATCCTGAGACCACAGGCAAAAAATAAAACCATGATCTTCCTAAAAACTTCCTATCCTTTGTGTAATTGAGGTCAACCACCTCACTTCAAAATACTATAATTCACTCCATTCTTCTTTTCAGCAATAAATAGAAATATCAGAACAAATAAAATTTCCTGAAAATCTAACCGTTTAAAATTATGCCAAAGATTGTTTTTTAATACTTACATAACTCTTCTATATAATATAAATATACATTTATGTATTATATATAATTATTTTTTTGAAGAGATTATCAGTGAAGTTTATCTCTACCTTATAATCTATTTTATATTATCAACATTCTGTTCAATTCAAAATAATAATTCAGTGCAATTTTGGTGATTCTGTTTTCACAAGTGCCAGTCAAAATAGGTGCAAAGTCAAAAGAATTGTTTCTACTGAAAGAATTCAACATGTAAATTTGATCTCCTGAGAATCAGGCAGGGTTCATAAAATCTCCTTCAGGAGATTTATCTCAAAGCATTCTGAAGGTACTTACAAGCACTATAAATAAAGCACCATGCCGCCTGCCATGTCAAAATCGGGCCCACCAACAGGAGATGTCACACTGGTGTGCTGGGGCCAGCTGCACTGCCCACTTAGTGCCGATGGTTGAATATTCAGGAACTTTGCGAGCAGGCTGTTCAACCATTGGTAGCTTGAAATCATCCATGGTGAGAGTACTTCACCATGAAAATCAGGGCACCCCCAAGAGCCAGTTTACCAGCACCCGCTGTCTAGGACGGTGTTTGTGATTTTACCTAGGGCTATCATGTTTTGAAAAGCTGTACCCCCTACCCCCAGTGCTTTGCCTGGGTACACACCCAGCTATGACTTTATGGCCATGACACTGAGCCTGCTGCAGGACCACGTGGCAGAGGCGCAAGCATCCCTCTCCTCCCACAGCTGTGCTGTGCCAACTCCCCCTAGTCCTAGAATGACACCCTGTGGGTCCATTAGGAGCACTTCCTCGACGACATGTACGCCTGTTTACTTTGAGCCTGGTTATGTAACATGTATTTGTACATGTTAACTTATTTTTCCTCACCGTGAGTTAACAGAAGATATATAAAGTACTTATCGTCAGGCATAGTATCGGGTAGGGAAAAGAAACATGAACAGAGAAACTGCCTCATAAGAAAGTCTTTAAATGCCATCGATAAGGCTCACAGATGCAGAAAGAGTCCCATATTTCCAGTTGTAAAATGACAAAAGTCTGTGTTCCATTGGTAATTACTGTTCCCAGTAAGAGCATTATTCTGCCTGAGATCCTTATTTGAATGGTGTCTCCAGTGAATAACTTTGTGATCTTGCCAAGTTACCTGGCTACTCAAGTTTCCTCCACTGCTATGTTGCAGACTGGGTCGATACTGAAGTAGAGCTGTGGTTCTCAAACCTGAGAGCACATACGGTCACCTGGTGCAACACAGATTGCTGGGCCCTACCCACAGAGGCTCTGAGGCAGTAGGTGTAGGTGAGGCCTGAGAACTGGCATTCCCAACAAGTTCCCAGGGGATGCTGCTGGCCAGGATAACACTCTGAGAACCATTGAAGCAAAGCAGAGAAATAATAACAGTTGCATAATTCTTTGTCTCCCCTGTTCCCTTGACTGATAAATTAAGGAAAGGGGAAATAGTATTTACTGTATATCTACAGTTATGCAAGTCATCTCATTTTATTTAATACAACACCCTCAAAGTAATTATTATTATTACTTTATGGATAAGGAAATTGAAGCTCAAAAAAGTTAAATGACTTGCCCAGAGCTTTAAAATGAGGACCTGGTGAATCTGGGATTCAAATACGTTTGTCCAACTCCAAAATCTGTATTCTATTTGTTGCACCTTGCTGCCTACCCACAGCATTTGGCCATGGCTATTGCATTAGCCTAGGGGTTTAATTTTATTCTACTTCCTCCTACATGATAGTTTGTCTTCTGCTTTAATTGTCTTCTTGTCTTTTTTCTAGGTATTCTGATGTACCGCCAGAGTCCAGTCCACTAGTCTAGAACAAATTTATTTGGCTTTTTCAGCCTCTTTTTTCTCATCTATAAAATGGGGACTCATATTACCCACCTTAGAGCACCGCGGTGGAATTAAAAGTCTGCATAAACCACTTGGCAGACGTTAGGTGCGCAACACTTGATGGCTGTTGTAATCACTCAATGACCTTTCTCTTCCCTTGCTTGCCATCGTCACTAATTTCAGAACGAATCAGATGATGCGTTCTTCTCCGTCTCCTCTTGCGTTATAGCCACATTAACTGAGACTCATTCTGACCATTTGTTTGAATTGTCTTCTCGGTACATCTCCTATTGGTACCTATTGAATATATATCGCAGAGTGTTGTGAATATTAAATGAGATGACATGTAAGAGGCATAGCAATCAGCCAGTCAACAGGCAAACATTTATTAAGCATCTACTCTGTGCCAGTCATGGGGTATAACATTGAAGCAGAGTCCCTGCCCTAAAGGAACTTGCGTGATCATTTTCATTGCTTCTTTTTGGAGGTGGCAAGGATTAAATCTCTGATACTTTTGTAATACTACCGCTGCTGCCTATTCAATACTGCTTTGCTTTGCTTCCGAGTTGGTTGATTGGTTGGTTGGTTTTCAGTATGTTCTAGGAGCCAATGAATTGGCTGGGAACTTGGAATCCTACTTTTGAACTCCCAGCAGCTCCCTGTCTGTTTTCACACAAATGGACTTGCCGATATCAATAAGATGACGCCTTCTGGTCTCAATATCTACGGTGTTGCAGGTCTGGGTGTGACCTGCTGCTATGACTCCCTAGACAGCAGCAGAAGCTGGAGTTAAGAGCTGACTTTTCCTCCAGCATCTTCCACATCCCAGAACCTGAAGTTCCGTGCTTGGTGCAGTGCCTGAGAACTTCAGTAATTAGTGGTGCACTTGTCAAGGTCACCAGTGGCTCTCACGTTGCTAAATCCAATGCTCAGCTCTCAGTCCCCATCTTAGCTGACCCACCAGTAGCATTTGCAGAGTTATCCCTCTCTCCCTTCTCCCTCAAACACTTTCTTCACTTGGCTTCAAGGACGCCACACTCTCCTGGTTTGTAGTTTCCTCCTCACCTCTAGGGAGGCGTCCACCATCTGACCTCCTCCCACTACTGACCCGCCGGCCATCTACTCCGTCTGAGCTAAAAGCACCTTCACCCTTCCAGCTGCTCAGGCCAGAGCCCTTGCAGTCACACTTTACTCCCCTCTTTCCCTCACACCCCACATCAAATCCATTAGCAAATCTTGTTAGCTCGACCTTAAAATATACCCGGAATCTGACCACTTCTCATCACCTCTGCTGCCACCACCCTGGTCCGAGCCACCATCATCTCTTGCCTGAATTATTTTAATAGCCTCCTAACTGGCCTCCCCACCTCGATCCCTGTCCCCCGCCCCCCGCCCCTAGTAAATTGTTCTTGACCACAATGGCCAGGTTCATTCTTCTAAAGTGTAAGTCAGATCATGCCGCTCCTCCACTCAGAGCCCTCCAGTGGCTGACTGTGTCTCTGAGAAAAGCTGATGTTCTTCAGATGGCCCCAAAGCCCTGTGACCTCTCACAGCATCTCTTAGTACCGGTACTAGACAGTATTCTCCCTGCCCCACTCTGGCCTCCTTGCTCCTTCCTGACTTTGCCAGGCCCACCCCACGCAGGGCCTTTGCACTTGCTCTTACGCGGTCCTCTACCCCTCCCCGCTGCCCCCGATGGCAGCACGATTTCCCCATGCACCTCCTTCAATTTCTCTTTTTTTTTTTTTTTTTTTTTTGCGGTACGCGGGCCTCTCACTGTCGCGGCCTCTCCCGCTGCGGAGCACAGGCTCCGGACGCGCAGGCTCAGCGGCCATGGCTCACGGGCCACAGCCGCTCCGCGGCATGCGGGATCCTCCCGGACCGGGGCACGAACCCGCGTCCCCTGCCTCGGCGGGCGGACTTTCCACCACTGCGCCCCCAGGGAAGCCCGGTTTAGGTGTTTTGCCCACCATTCATCCCAAGCACCCAGCACAGTGCCTGGCACACAGTCAACCCTTAACAAATATTTGTCAAATGCATGACTGCCTGACATTTAACGAGTTCTTACTATGTACCAAACCCTGTGCTAACTGCCTTCCTGGAGTCTATAATTTCATCCTCTAGCAACACTGAGAGGTAGACACTATTATTATTTTATAGATTAGGAAATGAAAATTTAGGCTAAGTTGCCTGAGGTGACGTGGTTAGAAAGTGATAGAGGTAGGGTTTGAACCCTCCTAGCTAGCCTCCAGAGCCTGGGTGCCTGACCTCTTTGCTGCAGTGTATTTAAGCCTCAATGTGGAGCCTCTGCCTCCTGGGGGCCTTCCTGACCCCCAGCGCAGGCTGGGCCTGATGACTGGCCCACACCGTTGGTACTCACACAGCACCAGGCACCATCTCAGTCAGAGCTCTTCTAGGAGTCGGTCTGTATGTCTGCCTCTCCCTGTAGCTTGTGAGTTCTGCTAGGATAGCGCCTTATTCATGTTTATCTTCCCAGTCTGGCATGGCACATGGTAGGTACCCAGTGAACATGGGTGTAGGAGGTTGGAGCTGCTGTGTCTTCCAGGCTCCATGGATTGATGGTGGCTGCCGGTGCTGAGCAAGGAGTTCCATGACCATCAGCCACGTCTGACTTGCACAGGGTGGGGAGATGGGTCACATGCATGCAGTCTGCCTTCCTCCAAGCACAGAATAGACACTCAGTAACGTTTTGTTGGCTTGAGGACAGAATTACTTCCTTAAGGAATTGACTTGAACCCTTCAGGCCACACGGGGTGGGTGGTGGGGTCGGGATTTTTTAATGTCTCAAGAAGAAGCATTTGGAAGAGACGTATTTGGGCAAAGCTTGTTTTGCCAAGGTGCCCATGGAAGAGACTGCTATGATATCTTGCTCTTCCTGGTTTAACTGAACAGAAACCCACTCTATCTTGACTGACACACTTTTGTGTCCTTTTTAAAAATTATATTGAAAGACAGTGCTTTTGCCTTCAGTGGCTAAGGACGCTATAGCGCGTATGGGCTCAGCATAGCAAGGCTGCTTGCAGTTTGCGTACAGACAGCTGTATAAGAACTTGGACTAAGTCAAGGACATTCCTTGGCTATTAGTACTTTTGTTACCTCTCAGACATCCGTGTAACTTCTTGTAATTTGGCCTTTTATGTTAAAGGTGGAGCACCTACATTTAGGAACAGGATGGATAGATAAGATTCCAGTTAACTGGGGGCACTAATTAATGAATTGTAGTTGATTGATTTTGTAAATAATGGAACCCTAAGGCAACTTTGTGTCCCGTGTTTATTCATCCTGTAAACCAGAAACAGTCACACCTCTTTGTAACCAACCCTGAGCTCAGTCCAAATATTGTAGCTGTTCTGCTACTTTACTAGTTGACAATTGTTCTAATAAGTGGACCTCTTTTAGTTCCCAGGGCTTAGGAAACTTCTGTTCTATTGAGAATGTTGTAGGGCTGCTATTTGTTGTAGCAAGGTTTGGCTCAAAGATAAGAACATGGATGAGTGTAGCTGTGAGAAGTGTTTGCGAGAGGAGAAAAAGTTGTTTTGAGTCACTGCACCTGCCTGTCTCCCTGGGCTGTGATGCAAAACACAATCCTTTCAAACAAAAGAATGTAGGAAGTGACAGTCCTTCAGCCTCACCAATGAATTCAAATCGGCTCCAAGAAAACAGATTCAAATCAGTAACCCAAACCCCACCCAGAGCCAATTCTTTGTGAACAATAGCTGTAACCAACGCCTCACTGAGCATTAGGTGATCAACTATTTTAAGTAGCATGGGTGCTTAACCCTAAAGTCAGGTTTAGTTAGTTAATTAATTTTATTCTGCCTTTTTATAAAGAAAGGACATGAGGGGTTTTATAATTTTAAATACAGTGAAAATGGAGAATTTTAAAAGGGACTGGAAGCTGGTTATGGCAAAGTAGGAAATATTCTCCGTAATGTGGATAAAATAGTTTGAGCATGAAAGTTAACCCTGAGCTTCCTAGCCCCCAAGGCAAAAACAGAAATGGTGGGCCATGTGAGTTTCATCATCATTATCTGAAGGAGATGGAGAAGGAAAGCTGCCGAGCAGCTGCATTTAGTTTTGTTTGAAGGAGCAAGCATTCACCTGGCATTACTTTGTTGGAAAATTAAATTTTGTAGATGCTCACATAAGGCACTTGAGATACTTGCTCAGAGATGTCTTTGGCTGTAGTTTCACAGGAGCAGAAATGGACCCTGTTTTACCATGAAACCATGAAAGCATAAATCAATGATGGTTCTTCCGAGGAGAGCAGTCACCTCATACTTAAGCTCCACATCTATGCCTAATTCTGTGTCACATTTATTTTTAGCTTTGGTTCAGGGATGCGAGGTGGTTGCTCATGAAGAATTGACTTCCAGAAAGATGGATTCTAGAGACACAGCCAACACAGGTCATACAAACAAGTCAGCTTGAACAAACCACCAGAAAACCCTCACGTCTTCTTTTTCCACTGGTTGCTCTATACTGTATTTACCCCTGTGTGATGCTGTCAAGAGAGAGAATGAAATAACCAGGAGAGTCTTCGGGCGAAGGAGACACAGCGAATAGCACTGACATCATGCGCTGAGAGGAGCTTCAGCTGTTGGAAATTCCCAGTGTGCACATTTTGGCATTTCCACCTAGAGTGTGGACTTCCTGGGACAGTGGAAGAAAGCCCACCCTGCTCTCTGTAGTAAGAGTGTCCCTGCCCAAGGGCAAGTATCCTGGTCATTAGCTTTTCCAAACTGGCCCAGTTCCAATGCTTGACTTTATATACAGAGGCAGCTTTTCTGATACACACTTGCAGGAGATTCAATTAGCTTGTTTTCTTGCCTTCTCTCATCTGGTTCTTTGGAACCATCTGCAAACATCTGCATTGCAAGTGCAAGTGATTAGCACCAAAGTAACCCCTATCGCTCCTGTAAGCCATTTCAGGGCGGGGGTGGGGGGCGCTTCCAGCTTCTCTGGATCGATAACCAATGTGCCTCACAAGGGAGTAGGTACAGAGATGAATGCAGCCATTCCATCTCCTGGTTCCAACCCTCTAAGTGAGAAAGTTTCCACTTGGGGACGGCCCAGGGTTGGATTCTTTCTGGCTTTGGAAGACACCGCCCTTTGGAAGGTTTCTTCCAGGGTGCCAAGTGAATGGCAGGAGTGTTGAGTAACAGTCTTCTCTCTAGCACGGTGAGCTGTTTTACGGGCAACAGAGGGCATGAGTAAGCAGTGGGAAGCAAGGGGCTGGGGCTGTCCCCTTATGGGAGGGACATTAAGCCAATGTCAAGTCAAAGGACAGGAAGAGAGCTCCCCAACTTCCCCAGTTTATTAAACTAGTGCATTCTGAGGCACCCAGTTTAGTTCTGAGCATGGCAGCCGTGGGGTTTTCCCTGTCTGGGTGAGACAAGTGATTCAGCTCTTCGGCTCATTCCCTTTCTCGGCTCTTGGCTCTAATTCTTGACTTTGCCGTAGAAAAAACACTTCTCAGAAATAGGCATCACTTAGCTGAGCCACTTGCAAGGCAACCAGACATCCATGAAGAAATCCTCTAGGCTCCCCAAGAGGTCTAGAAAGTAACAGTAGTTAAAAAGAATAATAACAGCCATTGCTTATATAGCACTTACTATATACCAGCTTCTGTTGTAAGCACGGCCCTTACATTTACTCATTTGATGCTCTTAAGAGCCTTGTGAGTTTGGTGGTGGTGTTATCCTCATTTACAGGTGAGGCACTTCAGAAACAGAGAGGTAGAGTAACTCATCCAAGGTCACACAGTGGTGGGACGATGTCTGCTGAACACAGGATACTAAGAAAGTATCACGAGAAAGAGTGGTTTGAGGTAACGGTCTGGGTGGTCTGTAGCCAGCCTGGTGAGGCCTGAGGCTCTTGAATCTTCTTTGGATCCAGGAGCCCTCTGAGAATAAGTTGGAAGCATACACCTTCTTCCTAGAAATATGTACATGTGCATTATCATAGAAAAAATTCCAATGTAGCTGCTTTACTTGAGGAATTGCAACTCAGTGACTGTTGAACAAGGAATAGTATCACTTTTCCTGATATTTGCTGCCAGTGGTGCCACCCTCTTCTGCAGGGAAGCTTCTGTTGATGAGCAAGGAGCAGGACTTCTCGGTCTGTCCCCATAACATTAGTCATTTGCGTTTATAAAACAGTCTTTTGTACACTTTACAGTTTTATTTGCCAATTATACCTCAATAAAGCCGGGGCGGGGCGGGGCGGGGGTAGGGGGAGGAAACAGTCTCATTTAAGTTGTTAAGCCTTAATATTAACAATGTTATTTAAGTTCTCTCCATTTAAAAACTTCAATCTTGTATTCATTTCCAAACTTCCCTCCTCCTCCCAGGCCCATGAGGCTCCTTTCCGCCTAAGGGGGGTGTGTGTGTGTGTGTGTGTCTGTGTGTCTGTGTGTCTGTGTGTGTTGGGTGAGGTGTGTCTGCTCTCAACCCCTCCATCCTTGGTTACTCCCTCACTGATCTTTGATTGGGTTCAGGTCAGAGGAGGCACCTGCTAAGGGCCTAGCTGCAAGAGCCTCAATGTCAACATCACTGTCAAGTGGCATATTGAGGGATGTGTGTGTTGGGGGCACTGTCCATACAGAATTTAAATGCAATCATAAAACTGACAAAAGCCAGTCTACATTTATCCTCACTATGCCCAGAAAATACTAAACAACATAAGTGACCAAATACTTCTTCCCACCTAAGCGGACCAACCCCCTTGGTATGCCATGATGTCAGGCGACTTTGCCAGGCCTTGGCAGTCCCTTGAGACTGGTATCCTCAGGCTGACTCCCAGCCAGAAGCACCTGCTGCTCATGCCTCTGTGCCCAGTGCAGCTTGCCTCCTCATCTCCAGCAAACCTGCAGCCTCCCAGCTCATCTTACTCTCCACAACCCCAACTCCGGCACCTGCAGGTCCTGGTTGCTGGCAGGAACTTGGGGTTGGAGGGAGTGTTCTTGCCCTCTCTTGACAATACCACTCCAGTAGCATCAGGGCAGTCCGGTGGCTCTGTGGGCATCAAATAGGCAATGAAGTGTCAATCTCCCCATTGTGCAGATACCAACAGATTTTTATCCACTCTCATCCCTGTTCGTACTAGGCAAAGTCCCACTCTTTCCCCTCCATCCCCAGGGAGAGGAAGGATAGAATAACTTCTTTTCACAAACACTCCCCTCCCCCAAGAAGCATCTCCCCACTCACCCTAAACCATCAGCTTTAGATTGACCAGGGTGGTGGAGGAAAGGGGGTGTGTCCTTGGTTCTCCCAAGTGTTACCCCTTGTCAGGCTTGGTGGGAAGGTGGCTTGCTTCCAAGCTGGTAGCTCATAGACTTTGCTACGTGGTATTGGGTTAGCCAAAAAGTTCACCCAGGTTTTTCTGAAACATATTATGGAAAAACCCAAATGAACTTTTTGGTCAACACAATATATCCAGTTCCTTTGGTTCTCAGTTCCAGTCACAGTTTTGGGATATCAGAAAGAATTTCTCACAGCATCTCAGACCACCATACTGTAGTTGTATAAAATTTCAGGGGATTCTCAGACCAATGCCAAGATGACAGAGATGTTAGAATTACCTGGCAAGGATTTTAAAGTAGTCATCGTGAAAATGCTTCAACAAGCAATGACAAACATGCTTGAGACAAATAAAAAACTAGAAAACCTCAGCAGAGAAACAGAAGTTATAAACAAGAATCAAGCAGAATTTTTAGAACTGAAAAATACAGTAACCAAAATTTCAAAACTCAGTTAATGGGCTTAAGAGAAGAGTAGAGAGGACAGATGAAAGAATTAGTGAACTTGAAGGTAAAAAAATGGAAATTCCCAAATCTGAATAATAAAGAGAAATAGACTGAAAAAAATAGAGCCACAGAGACCTATGAGACTATAACAAAAGAACATTTGTGTCATTGGAGTCCCAGGAAAGGAGAAAGAGACTGAAGCTTAAAATGTATTTGAAGTAACAATGGATGAAAACTTCCCAAACTTGGCAAAAGACACTGATTCAAGAAGCTGAGAATATCCCAGACAGGATAATCCTAAAGAAATCCATGCCAAGACACATAATCAAGCTTCTAAAAATTAAAGAAAAGAAAGTCTTGCAAGTATCAAAATGGAAATGATACCTTACCTATAGGAGGAAAACAATTCAAATGATAGTATATTTCTCAACAGAAACCATGGACGCCTGAAGGAAGTGATATAACATTTTTCAAGTGCTGAAAGAAAAGAACTGTCAACCCAGAATTCTGTAACCAGTGTTATAGAAAATATCCTTCAGGACTGATAAATATAAATCAAGACATTTGTAGATGAAGGAAAAACTAAGAGGATTTGTCTCCAGAATTTGTCTACCCTAAGAAAAGGCTGACGGAAGTTCTAGAAACAGAACGGAAATGATTAAAGAAGGAATCTCTGAACATCAGAAAGGAAGAAAGAACAAAGGAAGGAGTAAAACTATGGGTAAATACAATAGCACCTCCTTCTTCTTTTAAGTTTTCTAAATTATATTTGATTGTTGAATCAAAAATCGTAACACTGTCTGATGTGGTTCTCAATATATATAGAAGAATTATTTAAGACAATTACTTAAATAATTGTAATGGGAGAGGGTATAAACGGGAGAGGGTAAAAGACACTGAGAAGAGCACAGTATCATGTCTGTGTTTTTCTTGCCTCAAATGCATGACCTTAATCTAATCATGGGAAAATATCAGAGAAATCAAAATTGTAGAACATTCTACAAAATAACTGACCAGTACTCTTCAAAAGTGTCAAGGTCACAAAAAACAGAGGAACTGAATCACATTGGAAAAATATAAAGAGATATCACAACTAAATGCAATGTGAGATCCTAAATTGGATTTCTAAAATATTTCTTTCTTTAAAAAAATTCTGTTAAAATGATAACAGCAGAGTACATAAAGTACTCTACTCTTAAATATGTTATGCAATGATTCTTTATATATGGACAAAACTATGTAACCACCATTCAGATCAAGACTTATAATATTTCCAAAAGGAAAGATAAAACATAAGATTCATTCGTGTCCTTTCCCTGTCTATCCCCTCCCACAGAGGCAACCACTATTCTGACTTCTATCATCAACAATTAGTTTTTCCTGTTCTTGAACTTCATATAAGTGGAATCACATAGCAGGTACTCTTTTGTGTCTGGCTTCTTCCATTTAACATAATATCTGTGAGATTCATTTATGTCATTTTGTAAACTCAGGTTTGTTTTTATGCTGAGTAGTATTCCATTATATGACTACCCTATAATTAGTTAATTAATTCTGTTTATGGGCATCTGGCTTGTTTCTAGTGTTTGACTACTCTCAATAAAGCTCCTATAAACATTTTTGTATTGTGTATTTTTGTTCACACTTGAACTTATTTCTTTGGGTTAATATATAGAAATGGAATTTCTGGGCCATATTTTTAGCTTTATAGATACTGCCAGGCAGTTTCCCAAAGTTGTACCAATTTACATTCCCTCCAGCAATGTATAAGAGTTTGTCGTTCCATGGCCTTGCTAACACTTGGTATTCTTAGTCTTTTGTTTTAGCTATTCTTGTGGGTATGACCCTCCTTTTACGTATTTTCACACCATCACCGCAATCCATCTACTGAACTTTTCATTTTCCCAGACTGAAATTCTGTGCCCATTAAACAGTAACTCCTCATTCCTCCCTCCCCTGAGCCTCAGCAACCACCATTCTACTATCTGTTTCTATGAATTTGACTACTTGTAGGTGCCTCACATAAGTGAACTCATACAGTTTTTGTCCTTTCGCGGCTGGCTTATTTCACTTAGCATAATGTCTTC
>RJWK010037238.1:0-21355 GCA_004363435.1 Platanista minor | reverse complement strand
ATACAGTATTTGTTTTTCTCTTTCTGACTTACTTCACTCTGTATGACAGTCTCTATGTCCATCCACCTCACTACAAATAACTCAATTTCATTTCTTTTTATGGCTGAGTAATATTCCATTGTGTACATGTTCCACATCTGCTTTATCCATTTATCTGTCAAGGGACACTTAGGCTGCTTCCATGTCCTGGCTATTATAAATAGAGCTGCAATAAATATTGTGGTACATCACTCTTTTTGAATTATGGTTTTCTCAGGGTATATGCCCAGGAGTGGGATTGCTTGGTCATATGGTAGTTCTATTTTTAGTTTTCTGAGGAACCTCCATGCTGTTCTCCATAGTGGCTGTATCAATTTACATTCCCACCAACAGTGCAAGAGTTTTCCCTTTTCTCCACACCCTCTCCAGCATTTACTGTTTGTAGATTTTTTGATGATGGGTATTCTGATTGGTGTGAGGTGATACCTCATTGCAGTTTTGATTTGCATTTCTCTAATGATTAGTGATGTTGAGCATCCTTTCTTGTGTTTATTGGCAATCTGTATATCTTCTTTGGAGAAATGTCTATTTAGGTCTTCTATCCATTTTGGGATTGGATTGTTTGTTTTTTGATATTGAACTGCATGAGCTGTTTGTATATTTTGGAGATTAATCCTTTGTCCGTTGATTCCTTTGCAATTATTTTCTACCATTTTGAAGGTTGTCTTTTCATCTTGTTTATGGTTTCCTTTGCTGTGCAAAAGCTTTTAAGTTTCATTAGATCCCATTTGTTTACTTTTGCTTTTATTTCCATTTCTCAAGGAAGTGGGTCAAAAAGGATCTTGCTGTGATTTATGTAATAGAGTGTTCTGCTAGGTTTTCCTCTAAGAGTTTTGTAGTGTCTGGCCTTATATGTAGGTCTTTAATCCACTTTGAGTTTATTTTTGTGTATGGTGTTATGGAGTGTTCTAATTTCATTATTTTACATGTAGCTGTCCAGTTGTCCCAGCACCACTTATTGAAGAGGCTGGCTTTTCTCCTTTGTATATTCCTGCCTCTTTTATCAAGGATAAGGTGACCATATGTGTGTGGGTTTATCTCTGGGCTTTCTATCCTGTTCCATGATCTATATTTATATCTTTGTGCCAGTACCATACTGTCTTGATTACTGTATCTTTGTAGTATAGTCTGAAGTCAGGGAGCCTGAATCCTCCAGCTCCGTTTTTCTTTCTCAAGATTGCTTTGTCTATTCAGGGTTCTTTTGTGTTTCCATACAAATTCTGAAAATTTTTGTTCTAGTTCTGTGAAAAATGCCATGGGTAGTTTGATAGGGATTGCATTGAATCTGTAGATTGCTTTGGGTAGTAGAGTTATGTTCACAATGTTGATTCTCCCAATCCAAGAACATGGTAATTCTCTCCATCTGTTTGTATCACCTTTAATTTCTTTCATCAGTGTCTTATAGTTTTGTGCATACAGGTCTTTTGTCTCCTTAGGTAGGTTTATTCTAGGTATTTTATTTTTTTTGTTGCAGTGGTAAATTGGAGTGTTTCCTTAATTTCTCTTTCATATTTTTCATCATTAGCGTATAGGAATGCAAGAGATTTCTGTGCATTAATTTTGTATCCTGCTACTTGACCAAATTCATTGATTAGCTCTAGTAGTTTTCAGGTAACATCTTTAGGATTCTCTATGTATAGTATCATGTCATTTACAAACAGTGACAACTTTACTTCTTCTTTTCTGATTTGAATTACTTTAATTTCTTTTTCTTCTCTGATTGCTGTGGCTAAAACTTCCAAAAGTATGTGGAATAATAGTGGTGAGAGTGGACAACCTTGTCTTGTTTCTGATCTTAGAGGAAATGGTTTCAGTTTTTCACCATTGAGACGATATTTGCTGTGGGTTTTTCATTTATGACCTTTATTATGTTAAGGTAAGTTCCCTCTATGCCTACTTTCTAGAGGGTTTTTATCATAAATGGGTGTTGAATTTTGTCGAAAGCTTTTTCTGCATCTATTGAGATTATCATATGGTTTTTCTCCTTCAATTTGTTAATAAGGTTTATCACATTGATTGATTTGTGTATATTGAAGAATCCTTGAATTCCTGGCATAAACCCAACTTGATCATTGTGTATGATCCTTTTAATGTGCTGTTGGATTCTGTTTGCTAGGATTTTGTTGAGGATTTTTGCATCTATGTTCATTAGTGATATTGGCCTGTAGTATTCTTTTATGTGGCATCTTTGTCTGGCTTTGGTATCAGGGTGATGGTGGACTCATAGAATGATTTTGGGAGTGTTCCTCCCTCTGCTATATTTTGGAAAAGCTTAAGAAGGGTAGGTCTTAGCTCTTCTCTAAACGTTTGACAGTATTTGCATGTAAAGCCATCTGGTCCTGGGTTTTTGTTTGTTGGAGGATTTTTAATCACAGTTTCAGTTTCAGTGCTTGTGATTGGTCTATTCATATTTTCTATTTCTTCCTGGTTCAGTCTCAGAAGGTTGCACTTTTCTAAGAATTTTTGTATTTCTTCCAGAGTTCCATTATATTGGCATACAGTGGCTTGTAGTAATCTCTCATTATCCTTTGTACTTCTTTGGGGTCAGTTGTTATTTCTCCTTTTTCATTTCTAATTCTGCTGATTTGAGTCTTCTCTCTTTTTTCTTGATGAGTTTGACTAATGGTTTATCAATTTTGTTTATCTTCTCAAAGAACCAGCTTTTAGTTTGATAGATCTTTGCTATCGTTTCCTTCATTTCATTTTCATTTATTTCTGCTCTGATCTTTATGATTTCTTTCCTTCTGCTAACTTTAGGGTTTTTTCTTCATCTTTCTCTAATAGCTTTAGGTGTAAGGTTAGGTTGTTTATTTCAGATGTTTCTTGCTTCTTGAGGTAGTATTGTGTTGCTATAAACTTCCCTCTTAGAACAGCTTTTGCTTCATCCCATAGGTTTTGGGTGGTTGTGTTGTCACTGGCATTTTTTTGTAGGTATTTTTTTTTTCCTCTTTGATTACTTCAGTGATCTCTTGGTTGCTTAGTAGTGTATTGTTTGGCCTTCATGTGCGTGTAATTTTTACAGATATTTTTCCTGCAATTAATATCTAGTCTCATAGTGCTGTGGTCAGAAAAGATACTTGATACAATTTTAATTTTCTTAAATTTACAAAGGCTTGATTTGTGACCCAAGATATGATCTATCCTGGAGAATATTCCATGAGCACCTGAGAAGAAAGTGTCATCTGCTGTATTTGAATGGAATATCCTATAAATATCAGTTAAGTCCATTTTGTTTAATATATCATTTAAAGCTTGCATTTCCTTATTTATTTTCATTTTGGATGATCTGTCCATTCTTGAAACTGGGGTGTTAAAGTTCCCTACTATGATAGTGTTACTGTCGATTTCCCCTTTTGTGACTGTTAGCATTTGCCTTATGTACTGAGGTGCTCCTGTGTTCATAAATATTTACAATAGTTATATCTTCTCGGATTGATCCCTTGATCATTATGTAGCATCCTTATTTGTCTCTTGTAATAGTCTTTATTTTAAAGTCTATTTTGTCTGATATGAGAATTGCTACTCCAGCTTTCTTTTGATTTCCATTTGCATGGACTATCATTTTCCACCCCCTCACTTTCAGTCTGTATGTGTCCCTAGGTCTGAAGTGGGTCTCCTTTAGACAGCATATGTATGGGTCTTGTTTTTGTATCCATTCAGCCAGTCTCTGTCCTTTGCTTGGAGCATTTAATCCATTTACATTTAAGATATTTATCGATATGTATGTTCCTATTACCATTTTCTTAATTGTTTTGGGTTTGTTATTCTAAGTCTTTTCTTTCTCTTGTGTTTCCTGCCTAGAGAAGTTCCTTTAGCATTTGTTGTACAGCTGGTTTGGTGGTGCTGAATTCTCTTAACTTTTGCTTCTCTTTAAAGGTTTTAAGTTCCCTGTCAAGTCTGAATGAGATCCTTACTTGGTAGAGTAATCTTGGTTGTAGGTTTTTTCCTTTCATCACTTTAAGCTTGCATAATTTCTGCTGAGAGATCAGCTGTTAACATCATGGGGATTCCCTTGTATATTATTTGTTGCTTTCCCTTGCTGCTTTTAATATTTTTTCTTTGCATTTAATTTTTGATTGTTTGATTAATATGTGACTTGGTGTTTTCCTCCTTGGATTTATCCTGTATGGGACTCTCTGTGCTTCCTGGACTTGATTGACTTTTTCCTTTCCCATATTAGGGAAGTTTTCAACTATAATCTCTTCAAATATTTTTTCAGTCTCTTTTTTTTCTCTTTTTCCTCTGGGACCCCTATAATTCGAATTTTGGTGCATTTAATGTTGTCTCAGAGATCTGTGACACTGTCCTTAATTCTTTTCATTCTTTTTTCTTTATTCTGTTCTGAAGTAGTTATTTCCACTATTTTATGTTCCAGGTCACTTATCTGTTCTTCTGCCTCTGTTATTCTGCTATTGATTCCTTCTAGAGAATTTTTATTTCATATATTGTGTTGTTCATCATTGTTTGTTTGCTCTTTTCTTCTTCTAGGTCTTTGTTCAATGTTTCTTGTATTTTCTCCATTCTATTTCCAAGATTTTGGGTCATCTTTACTATCATTACTCTGAATTCTTTTTGAGGTAGACTGCCTATTTTTTCTTCATTTTTTTGGTCTGATGTGTTTTTACCTTGCTCCTTCATCTGCTGTGAATTTTTCTGTCTCTCATTTTGCTTAACTTACTGTGTTTGGGGTCTCCATTTCACAGGCTGCAGGTTTGTAGTTCCCATTGTTTTTGGTGTCTGCTCCCAGTGGGTAATGTTGGTTCAGTGGGTTGTGTAGGCTTCCTCATGGGGAGGGACTGCTGTCTGTGTTCTGCTGGATGTGGCTGGATCTTGTCTTTCTGGTGGGCAGGACCACATCCAGTGGTATTGATTGGGGTGTCTGTGAACTTATGATTTTATGCAGCCTCTCTGCTAATAGGTGGGGTGTTATTCCTGTCTTGCTAGTTGTTTGGCATGGGGTGTCCAGCACTGTAGCTTGGTGGTCGTTGGGTGGAGGTGGGTCTTTGTGTTGAGATGGAGATCTCTGGGAGAGCTTTTGCTATTTGATATTACATGGGGTCAGGAGGTCTCTGGTGGACCAATGTCCTAAACTTAGCTCTCCCAACTCAGAGACTCAGGCCTGACACAGGGCCAGAGCACCAAGACCCTGTCAGCCACATGGCTCTGAAGAAAAGGGAGAAAAACAAAGAAAGAAAGGAAAAATGATAATAAAATAATGTTATTAAAATAGAAAAATATATTTTTTTAAATTAAAAAGTAATAAAAAAAGGAGAGAAAGAAAGAAGGGAACAACAGAACCAAAAAAGAAATCCATCAATGATAATGATAACAAGTGCTAAAAAGTATACTACAAAAAAAACAAAAAACGGACAGTCAGAACCCTGGGACAAATTGCAGAAGCCAAGCTATGCAGACAAAATCACACAAAGAAGCATACATATACACATTCACAAAAAGAGAAAAAGGAAAAAAAAAAGATTTTATATATATATATATATATATATATATATATATATATATATATGGAAGAGAGCAACCAAATCAATAAACAAATCTTCCAATTATAATAAGCTCTAAATACTAAACAAGATAAACATAAAACCAGAAAAAAATTAGATCCAGAAAGAAAACCCCAAGTCTACAGTTGTTCCCAAAGTCCACTGCCTCAATTTTGGGATGATTTGTTGTCTTTTCAGGTATTCCAAAGATGCAGGGTACATCAAGTTGATTGTGGAGATTTAATCTGCTGCTTCTGAGGCTGCTGAGAGAAATTTCCTTTTCTCTTCTTTGTTTGCACAGCCCCTGGGATTTAGCTCTTGATTTGGCCCTACCTCTGCCTGTAGGTCACCAGAGGGCATCTGTTCCCCACCCAGACAAGACGGGGTTAAAGAGTGGCTGATTAGGGGGTCTGGCTCACTCAGCGGGAGGGAGGGGTACGGAATGCGGGGCTGGCCTCTGGCGGCAGCAGCCAGTGTGATGTTGCAACAGCATGAGGTGTGCCATGTGTTGTCCTGGGGAAGCTGTCCCTAGATCACGGGACCCTGGCAGTGGCGGGCTGCATAGGCTCCCGGGAGGGGAGGTTTGGATTGTGACCTGTGCTTGCACACAGGCTTCTTGGTGTCTGCAGCAGCAGCCTTAGTGTTTCTTGCCCATTCCTGGGGCCCGCACTGATAGCTGTGGTTTACGCCCATCTCTGGAGCTCGTTTAGGTGGTGCTCTGAATCCCATCTCCTCGCACACCCCGAAACAATGGTCTCTTGCCTCTTAGGCAGGTCCAGAGTTTTTCTCAGACTCGCTCCCAGCTAGCTGTGGTGCACTAGCCCCCTTCAGGCTGTGTTCATGCAGCCAACTCCAGTCCTCTCCCTGGGGTCTGACTTTCAAAGCTGGAGCCTCATCTCCTAGCATTCACCTGCCCCAGCAGGTGAGCAGACAAGCCTCTCAGGCTGGTGAGTGCTGGTTGGCAGTGGTCCTCTGTGCAGGAATCTCTCCACTTTGCTCTCTGCACACCTGTTGCTGCGCTCTCCTCTGTGGTTCTGAAGCTTACCCCTCCACCCACCCCCCATCTCCACCAATGAAGGGGCTTCCTAGTGTATGTTAACTTCTCCTCCTTCACAGCTCCCTCCTCAAGGTGCAGGTCCTGTCCCTATTCTTTTGTCTCTGTTTTTCCTTTTTTTAATTTCCCCTATCCAGGTATATGGGGAGTTTCTTGCCTTTTGGGAAGTCTGAGGTCTTCTGCCAGGATTCAGTAGGTGTTCTGCAGGAGTTGTTCCACATGTAGATGTATTTTTGATGTATTTGTGGGGAGGAAGGTGATCTCCATGTCTTACTCTGCTGCCATCTTGAAGGCACCCCTAAAGTATTGTAAAATGTTATTATTAATATTAGAAATGCTGTACTAAAAATATACAAGAAGTTTTGCAAAAATGAAAAAATGTTCATCTCTTTATGAATACTTGGCAAGTACCTTGGATTAGAAATTGTTGCAGACCAGGAAGTTAAGGTTGATGAATGTGAATTTCTAAAGCAGTTTGAAAAATGCCAAGGTGGGAAGGAAATCTATTTAAAACTCCATCTAAAGATCATGGTAGTGAAGGCAGTCTTTTCTCATAAAATCTGTCAAGAGGGAGAGCTCCTTGCATATCTGTGTTTAAGAAGCATCTCACACATTTATCCAAAACCTACATCTTAATCCCTAGCTCTGACCAAAATCCATTTTTTCTGAAGACTTTCTCATTCTTGTAACTGGGCCAACTACCCATCCAGTTGACACAGACTAAGACCCATCTTTATTAAGTTTTCCTTTTTTTCTCATCTTTAACATCTAATCTATAAGAAGTTCTATTGTTTATTATTCCAAAATATTTTTGAAATATTTCTTCTTTTCTAGCTATTCTCTGCAGCTAGCCTAATCCAAGTAACTATAATCTTTTGCCTTTTCTGCAGCAATAGCAATTCAATGCTCTATCCAAATTCAAAAATGTAATCTCACAGAAGCCAGAGTTAGATTTTTAAATCCTAAATCATTGCATGCTACTCTCACTTTAAAAAATCTTCAAATAACTTCTCTTTTTAAAATAAAGTCCAATTCCTTACCATGGCCAACAGGATCAATCTCAACTCTTCACAATGATTTTCTGACCTCATCTCTATCCCACACCTTCTGGTTCAATAATACCCCCCAAAACCTACATGCATGAGATTCTTTTCTTTTTATTTTATTGCTCCAAGTCCTTTCTCATTCATAGACTTCACACATTTTTTTCTCTATGTGCAATTCTCTTACCCCAGCTTGTCTAAATTTAGCTCAATTATATATGGCTTTGTTATGTTATATTAGGTGAGCTTATTTGGGAAATTATATGTATGGAAAGAAAACTGTGCTTGATTTGGTAGCCAAAATCTGTGTTTTAGGCATCTGTACAATTGTTTCCATAATTAAACATTGGGTAGTCAATTATACAAATAGAAATATGTCTCTGTGATAAGGAGTTTGAAAATTAAAATGATATTAAAGTCAGGTGATGGTCTATATCATAAGCTTCTCAGGAGCATAGAGAACCATGTAATATAAATATTCAATATATAAATATATAACCTCCCAGTATTATATACACATATATATATTTGACCTCACTGGAGTGGTGTTAAGCTCCAGTCTGGTTTATGTTTCCATAAAGTGGCAGAGAGTTCAATAGTACTTATATGTTTGACATCCTAAGCATCGTAAAATTAAGTAATCAAATTTTCTGAGGAAGTAATTAGTGTGTTCCTACATCAATTCCTATGCTCAAGGGTAAGTATTTATTCTTTATCATGCCTTATAAAATTAATTTTACCTTAAGATGAGAGTAAATAGTTTGGTATATAAGTGGTTTCTAAATGTGCCTGATAACTTTTGTTTATTTGACATCTACCATAAGACAACTGCTAAATGCCCTTGTAATTTAAATCTTGACAACAAGTGCAGAATTACTTTAAATATCATTCACTGAATAAAATGGATAGATACAACAACAATTTACATGATTACGTAAAACATAGCATAACTGATTTGCAAAACAGCTCTGCTGATGAACCTCTTAGTTCAGATTAGATAATATTAAACAGCATAATTTTCCTCAGTGAACTCATTACAATAAATTGAATTTATAAACCATCCAGTGATGCCTATTAAGAAATCAGAAGATTTGACTTTTCAAGCCTGATCATGTTCAAGCATAAAAGTGTGTTTACTTTCTAACTGGTGAAGCATCATGCAATTTCATGAGCTCAGAATAGAATTAGAAATAAATGTTCCGGGCTTCCCTGGTGGCGCAGGGGTTGAGAGTCCGCCTGCAGATGCAGGGGACACGGGTTCGTGCCCCGGTCCGGGAAGATCCCACGTGCCGCGGAGCGGCTGGGCCCGTGAGCCATGGCCGCTGAGCCTGCGCATCCAGAGCCTGTGCTCCGCAACGGGAGAGGCCACAACAGTGAGAGGCCCGCGTACCGCAAAAAAAAAAAAAAAAAAAAAAAAAAAAAAGAAAGAAATGTTCCTTCTTTAAATGAAAGGCAGCATTTTCTCATTCATGAAAACCAAAAGAAGGAAACAATATGTTACCTTTAAGTTAACTATCTGAACATGGATTACAAAAAGTTCAATATTTGCTACCATTTGTACTTTATTTTATATATCTCCCAGTGTATTTTATATCATATTTACAAAATCAGAATGTTTGTAGGGTGTAGACTCTGTAGCAACCCTATCTTGCTTAGAATCATACCCTGTCACATAACTTTAAAAATCCTCTGTCCATAAGATTTCTTGATTGTGGTATGTGGAAAATAATAACACAAATGATATTGGATTTGTGTTAATATATGTAAGAGTTTAAGATGACGTCTGAGATATAATAAACACTCAACAAAGTTTACAGTTATTGTTTACTACCCTAGTCCTAGTCAATATAATCTCATGCTGACATTAATATTTTGGTAGAACTTGAGATTTCATTTTACATATGTGTTAACCAAGGCATAAAGAGTTTAGCTAACTTGACCATGGTCGTTTGTCTAGTAATTTTTAGAGAAATTATTCAAAAAGAAGAATTTCAACTGTAAAGTGTCATCTGCCAATTTAGTGTGATAGTTAATAAACGTCTATTAATGTAGTGTAGTGTAGACCAAAATTGTACACAAGTGTAAAAAAGATTAATAGAAAAGGTGACACTTAAGTTAGAACAAAGGACAGTTAGGAATTTTCCAAGAAGACCAAATGAAGACAGGTAAAGGATTCCTAGATGAAAGAACTGTGGCCTTAAAGTCTATGGACTGAAGACACTGGAGTAGATAGAGGTCAAATTATAAAGAGCCTTACAAGCCATAGATATTCAAATCTAAGGACTTTTTACCTATGTCTAATTAACTTAATTATAAACTGTGGTTTGTATACTTGTTATTTCGAATCACTTAGGCCTCATGGCTCAACTAGAATGGAAGTTTATTGGAGGTCAGGCCATACTTCCTTCTGTATTTTTTGCAGGACTTAGCACAGTGTCCAACAGTGTAATAATAAAATTCTTCTCATTTATTTACTTTTGATTGTTTATTCTGTTTAAAAAAAAAAAAAAGACAACAGGGCTAAAACAGAGTCCCTTATGCTAAATCCAAAATGGAGTCACCAAACAAAGGTTTAACTTAATCATATTTTTGGCTCTCCTAGAAATGGAATCTTAAACCAATCAAAAATTTCCTGATCAGCACTAGTTAGGTAATCTGCCTGGTAGACCCCTGACATCCCCTAAAGGAAAGTAAGTTTGCAATAACCAACCTGCTTTTTTGCCTAGAATAACTTGTTCCCACTCCCTTATGCCTATAAATGAAAAAGGCTTTCATTTTGTATAACTCTTCAGAGCTCCTTTCTATCTGGTAGATTGGATGCTGCCCTATTTAAATTGGGTTTTGCTCAAATAAATTCTTAAAATTTCTAATACCCCTCAGTTTATCTTTTAACAGTTTTGGCATCAGAAAAATGAGCTGAAGGATACCACTTATGGTCCCCATGACCAATGAGCAACCAGACATAGGTACCCATTAAGCCCTTGATGTTGATGCTTTCTCTCTGCCTCTGGAGGTTGTGGGTAAATCTCTCCTCAGATCCTAGTTCTGAAGTTTTTGCATTGTGAGCTTTCAGGCTTTATTTGAGCATTTCTTTTCTAGACAGGGTCCAGAGACCAGCCAGAGTCAGCCTAATTTAAAACCTGGGCTGGGTCCAGATCTAATGGAGTCTGACTTGGAAACTGGACTAGATCCATCTTAAACTGGACTGGTCCAGTGTGAGGCTTTGGGTGAATAAAATTTTGTTTTAAGGTTGAACAAGCAGGATAACCTTAACAAAGACAATTCTTGTATTACAGTGGCCACAATAGAGAACTTTTAATCTAGATAAACTTATCCATTTATGAGATGCCCTAGAGAAAAGGGAGTCTCAGCCAAGCACTCACTGTAATGATAGAAGGAAAATTCTTTTTCCTTCTCCACCGTTTCTGGTGACCAAGATGAGACCCATTGGGACACCACACTCTCTCCAGAACTTGTAGACAGGCTCCTGGGAGAACTGACAGAAACTGGGAAAAGGTGAGAATTCTTACCAAAATCAGTGCTCCCAGATCTCTATCTGCAGTGCTTGGTCAAGGGAGAAGTAAAATTTCACATTATCCCTTCCTTTCCAAATTCAGATTAACAGTCAGAAAAAAATCTGTAAGAATTAAATCTTTAAGTTGTGACTTGGGAATTTCCTTTCTCCCCCAAGGACACCTATTACCTTCTTGTTTATGTATTTTTGTCCTGAGAACTTGGCTTGGCAACCATTAAGTTGGGGACCCCAAAAATATGGCCAGACAGAAATGTAGGTTGCACTCTATTTACAGCTAGTGTTCCTACAAATTGTTGCCAGGTCTCAGGGGGAATTCTTTAAGTCGTTTTTTCTTTTGATGTGAAAGAAAACTCTAAACAGAGTCGGTATTACTAAGAGAGCTCTCTCAAATGGAGCCGGAAGTCTACTGAGGAAATGTGACTTATGCACATCTCAACCTGGATGGAGTCTGATCTTTTGACTACTTATTGTCCTAACAAAGACATACAGAATATCTGCCAGAAAATCAAGATATTTATTGAACCCTTACCCTAAAATAACTCGTTACTCCTTAAGGCCAAATATTTCCTGACTTGTGTCAGAGCCAATCGCAACTTTAAACAAACTTGTGGCTTTTGTCTCAATAAGTCCTTGATATTTTCTCTTCCCCAGAATACTTTTATTGGTTTTACCCAAATCTGTGTCTCCCAAATTGCAATTCTTTAGACCCCAAATAAACTCTTTTTTTATTTGCCGCCTTCTGTGTGTGTGTGTGTGTGTGTGTGTATATATATTAGTTTACATTGGTTATCTTTGGAAGTAGTCTGAATCTTGGAAAGGTACTATTTTCTGCACCCTCTTTGGAGATGCCTCTTGAGGCCATAAGGTTGTTCACTACTGGTTGTCCCGGAATATTTACTGGTCATCCAAGAATATTTCCTGAAGCTTGACAAGATATTCAAAATATATTTTTTAAGTATCTCTATGGTCAAAAGTTGGCCAGATTGTAAGCTGATATTCAGGGCCTGATAGAAACTTTTTTTAGGCCTTCTCCACACAACTAAAATGAAACTATATACCCAAAGAGAAAGAAAAATATTCTGAAGTGTTTGTGGAGGAATCTCCTAAAACATTCCAAAGGCACACAGCTCTAAATGTACAATGTAGGAATATTTTGATTTCCATCTTAGCTGAAGATCTTCTCCCTGATATATATAGAAGCAAGTTGAAGAAAGTGTAGTTGGAAGGTGTGTCAGCCTCCCCATCATTCAGGTTGTAGCCCAATTATTTGAAGAATTAAAACAAATGTGCCTGTGTTACAATTCAAGTCTTAATAAGCACAGAAATGTGGCCCTAGAAACAATTCAAAGTCCATCTACCATTTTACAAATCCCCCAACCTCCCTTATTTATCTCAGAAGACAAACAGATATTGTAAAAGACGTGGACTTAGGAGAAAAAAGTCCTTCTTGGTGGAAGTTGTTTACTTTCTCTATGCTTTTTGAGATAGCAGTATTCCCCTGATCTTCTCTGGGAACCAAGGCAATTCTTATCAGAAGGAGAGAAAAAAAAAAGCTATTTTGAAAACTAGGTCTATGAAAAATCTTAAAAGTCTTTTTCACAAATATTAGTAGAAAGATTTACCTGTCTGAGCAGATAAATTTCACTTATTCCATCTGCCAGAAACACAATTTGGATCGAACTGTTCTTTTATAAAATAGTGATTTTTGCATTATTGCACCTGTCTCATGGCTAAAATTTAAAAATAAAAGCTCTAAGATCTCTGTGTCTGTCTGTATGTTTATATTACATATATGTATGTATTTTATAGGTGTGTGATTTTTCTTCTCTGGATGGCATTTTCAAAATTAATTCATAAAGAGCTCTATTTAATTGGCTTAAAGTCAAACTTGATTTATATAAATCAGGTATACTTTCAGAAATACAGAAACTAACTCAAATGTTTATCAAGGTCACTTGAGCTAGGATAATCTTTGGTAAATAAAAGCTAGTTTCAGTTTGTTTGTTTACTTAAAACAAGCATGTCTTTAGAGTTATCAACCTTAAATATACTATTCTTTTCTACCTAGGTTTACTGAAAGCCTAATAAGCGCATGTTCTTTCTGTTACAGACAGAATTTGTCGGTAAGAAAGATAACTTAGGATGATGGTTAGGTGTTTAATGCCTCATGAAATTTTCATGACTAACTTAAATATCATTGTTAAAAACAAGTAAATTAAATAGATGTAAGATAAAAGATTATAAATAATCTTTTCAGTAATAATTATGCTTTATGGCATGTCTACTTAAAAATAGTTTCCAAAATAATTTTGGTATCTCAAAACTTTAGTTACACTGAGATAAATTAAATAATGGATATGCATTGAATACCTAGATCATTTCCAACAGATAAAATACTAAAACATTAATTACTGAACACAGATTTATCCACCTTCAGTTTCCTTTTACAGAGAAACTAAAGATATTTGAGTCTATTCATAAAAACGTTTTGTGCCACATTGGAAATTTTACTGTGAAGAAGAATATACTTCTAGAAATTATAAAATGTATTTATAAATTTGCTAATACTTAGAATACTGTCCACAATTGCTCACTTCTTAGTTTTTACTAGAAAGTAAGGATTCTAAGGGATAAAATTCCAATCAATATATGTAATTAAAACTACTTAGGCATAATAAGAGTGAAAGGAAAAAAGCTGTGTATAAAAAGTAGGTAAGGAAAGTAAGATGATTGATTGTTCCAGAATGAGAAAGAAAAAAAATATAAAAGTATTTAATTGTGTACAATTCCTCAGGTCTCCTTTCTATCTACAAGATTGGATGCTTCCCCATTCAAATTGATTTTTACTCAAATAAACTCTTAAAATTTTAATATGCTTCAGTTTAACTTTTAACTCTCTTTTTCTGTCTCTGTGTTTTTCTCTGTCTCTCTTTCAACTAGTATACAAAGACTTTTACGTGTTTTACCTGCACTATTTTATTTAATACTTTCCCATGGAACAGGGGTTATCATCTTAACTCTACACATGGGGAAACTGGCATTATGGAAGTCTGTGTAACTTGCCTGACCTTGTACAACTAGGAAGTCACTGAATTGGTTCAAATAATAAACTGATATTTGTATGTAGACATTTGCATTGAAAGGCCATGCTCTGGCAAGACAGCTAACCATAATGCCTCCTGACCTGAAGTAGTTGCATACTACCATATATTTAAAGGGTAAAAAGCATATAGCTAGTCAGCAAAGATTTAATCAATTTGTAGGTTATCATTCTCTAATTTAAAAAAAAAAACAGTGCAATAAAGTCAAAGTTTTCTTGATTAGTAAACTCTAAAATTAGGATACATTAGATTAACTCAGAGAACCTAATTACAAAAAGTTAGGTGGCAGTTGATAAAAAAAATGCCTACATTTGTGTATATTTGCATACTCTATATTTATAAGAAGCAGCATAGCATAATAGCTAAGAGCATACTTTGGAGCTAGGCTACTTTTGTTCAAATTAAGTAAGCATTTATTAGTTCTATTACCAGAAAAACTTACTTAACATGTCCTGCCTGAGTGTCCTCATGTATAAATGGGGTATAAAATAGTACCCATTTAACAGACTTGTTTTAAGGCTGAGTTTATGGACAGAACTATGAAAGTGTTTGTTGTGATGATGATGATGATGATGGAGCTCACATATATATTCTGGATCATCTAACTTCTTGTGTGTATATTTTAGCCAATATTGATCCAACTTTCACAGTAAGAAAATGAATATAATGAGTTTCTATGAGAATGAGTATCTATGGATTATTATCTATGAAATGATGTGGTGCACATTGTTCTAAGCATAGGGAAAGATACTTCTTAGAGGGGAGGGTGGAATGGGAGAGAAAAGAGATAAAATAGATAACCAGAATTCCAGATTAGTCATTTCTTGACAAGGTATTGGCCAATACAACAGATCAGGAGCTGGAGAACAGAATTAAACACACCACAACTGAAGAGTGCTGACTCTCTCCAAGTTGAATATAAACATTCTTGCTTCAGAAGTTTATAAATCCACATTTTCAAGTTTTGCTGAGTTCAAAACATTCCATAATTTTCATTTTGCATGTGTTTAAGTCCTTGGCAATGTAGAAGTATTCTACTTGATATCCAGATATTTGGTACTTTCTAATTATATTTTTTTAATTGTTGTCTATCTTTTTTTTTTTTTTTTTGCATTATGCAGGCCTCTCACTGTTGTGGCCTCTCCCGTTGTGGAGCACAGGCTCTGGATGCGCAGGCTCAGCGGCCATAGCTCACGGGCCCAGCCGCTCAGTGGCATGTGGGATCTTCCTGGACCGGGGCACGAACCCATGTCCCCTGCATCGGCAGGCGGATTCTCAACCACTGCACCACCAAGGAAGCCCTAATTGTTGTCTATCTTAAATTCACATTAGTAAGATAATATACTTGCTCCATTTCCTAGCATATTTTTATTTTTGTTAATATTCCATGTGCCCTTAAAATAAATTAGTATGCTTCAGTTGTTGGTACTATGTTTCAGATATAAAAATCTGATCATAATTGTCATTCATAATGAAAATTTTCTTTATCCTTACAGATTTGTTGTTTGCTTATTCTGCCTGTGACTAAGAGAAATAGGTTAAAATCTTCCAATACCATTGTGAATTTAAATAGTTCTCCTTTTGGTTTCTGCCTATTTGGTTTATATATTTTGACATTATGTTATTAGGTACGTACAGATTTAAAATTTTACATATGTTGGTCAATAACCCTTATACCATTTTGATATATATCTCTTCATCTTAGTAGTGTTACCTTAAATTCTATTTGTCTGATAATAGTAGAGCTACATGAGTTTTCTTTTGGTTAACATTATTCAGTTCCTTTGCTTTTTTATTTTTCTTCTGTATCTTCATATTTAAAGCAAGTTGTAAGCAGAATTGTTTTTTGTTTTATTCCCTTTCAAACTCAGTTTGACAATATTTGCCTTTTAATTAATTATTTAAAACAATTTTATGTAATTATTGACATATTTGGGCTTAAGTGTAGCATCTAACCTTCTCTCATGTTGCAAAACTTAGCTTATTACATATTTATACATCTTTTCATTTATCATTATAGTCATCAATTTATTTCATTTTGTAGGCATATCAAAGAATGTTGTATACTACCATGCACTTCAACCCTAAATACTTAAATGCCTGTATATTATTTTTTATTACCTTTATATCTTAATTCTTGTCTATTTATTTGTAAAACAATTTTTTCTTAGGACTTACTAGTTTCATATCTTTTATTATTATTGTTATGGTTCTCACAGAGATTACAATCTAAAATTTTGATGTATAAAACTTACATAAGTTAGGACTTCTGCAATTTTCTCATGACTCAGTGACCTTAGAGAACCTTAACTCAGCATATTTATTCCTTCTCTGTTTGCTATCTTAATCATTTAATTTTATTTGATACACATTTTAAACACAATAAAACAATTAAAATGGTTTTATATCTAGATTTGCCTATATACTTACCTGTTATGTTGCTCCTTATTCCTTCCTGTTTCTTCATGCTTCTACCTGCAGTTATTCTTCTAATAAAGAACATTCTTTATTACTTCCTTTATTAAAATTATATCACACATGAGTCATCTTAGCATTTTAAAAAATCTTAAAATGTTGTTATTTCAATTTTTTTCTTTTGGGTAAAAATCTTAATTTTACCAGTGATGGATTTGGCTCGTGTATACACTCATTTAACCACCACTTCGATTAAGATCTAGAGCATTTCCAGCACCTCCACAGGTCCCTCTTGCTTCTTTCATGCCATCACCACATCCATAGGCAACAATTTTCTCATTTATATTATCATGTATTACTTTTGCTCATTCTTGATCTTCATAATAATGGCATCACAGAGTATTTAGTTTTTTGGTCCTATTTCTTTCACTTAATGTTTTTACAATTCCATCCTGCTGTTATATGTATTGGATACATATGGATATAGATATAAATATAGAGGTAAACATAAGAGCAAACAATCATTCCTTTTGTGGTATTAGTTTATTTTAATCTATCCCCAACATTTTAACACTAATATTTTAAACATATATAAAATTGTACAATGAATTGATGTATTCCAATAGCTAAAATTATATAATTAACATTTTGTCAAATTTGTTGTATTGTATACACATCCTTCTCTCTAGCCACCTATCAATATGCCTTATAAGTTTCAGACAACTGCATATCCCACTTCAAAATTCTCAGGAGTCATATTATTAATCAAAATTTAATATTTGTTTAAAGTTATTTTTTCAGGTAAATCTTACATACTGTAAAATACACAAATTTAAAGTATACTAAATTAATGAATTTTAATTGCTAATGAATACCACAATTTGCTTATCTATTTTTGTATTGGTGGATAGCTGGGTTGTTTCTAGTTTAAGATTATTGTAAGTAATACTATTATGAAGATTACTGTACTAATTTCTCTGTGGAAAGCTCTGTTAATTCCTCTTGGAGAAGTGCCTGGAATTGGAATTGCTGGATTAGAATATATGTATGTTAAAATTTATTTAAAAAAACAGCAAGGTTGTGTAGACCCACAACCTAGTAATTAAATCTTTTCAACTCTCTCTCCTGCATGAGCACATGTATAAACACACACCACATATGCCTAAACACATACAGATACAGATTTTATAATGCACTGCTATCAGCAAAACTCTCAAATGGAATGCTATAATCCATCACAATATTCCTTCTTTCCTGGAACTCTGCATCATTTTCACACTCTGAAAAACTTTAAATTTTATTTTAGGTCCCCTATTATCATGCTTTGTTCCCTGATCCCCTGTTTTCCCCTAGAGTAGAATAATACTGCTTTTTGAAAAGTAAACTACCCTATTTGATATTTGTACATTTCTTAGAAGTATGATGCTTTGATCTTTCATCATTTAAACATTATTGATTTTTCTAATGATTTCCTGTCATCTTCCATCTCAGTTTCTAAACCACTCTTTCCTCCCTTATGATTTTCATTCTTACAGTGATTAATAAGTCCATTTTTAAAGATATGGAGAAAAGAGCTCTTCTCAGTAGGCTTATTTTCTTTCAACCTTGAGTGTATTATTACCTTGAGTGTTTCAGAGATAGTACATTAATAATTTACTTCAGAAAAGTCTACACCCAAGAGGATCTGAGGTGGCCTAACAAACAAGTATAAAACAAAACAGAATAATTAAAAATAAAAACAGATCTTAGACAATCAACAAGGTACATAAGAAATAAGTATTATCAGCAGGGTGGCTCTTAGTTTACTAAAGGTCTCCTGGAAATTAAAGCAGGATTGGGAAACATACAGGGTAACATAACTAGCTAACAAAACCCCAAAGTTTGTCTATTCATGTATCTAAGACAGCCTTGTTCATGGCACAAGAGTTTACTGTGCTGATATTTGTTATTGTTGGATGAATTGCGAGTTTCATGCTTGAGATCCCAGAGAAAAGGAGGATGATGTTCTTACTCAGTTATCAATGGCCTTCAATTAGATATTACTCTTTGTCCCAAAGAAAATCAGCTCATGAGTGGGCAACAGAGTTTTACATATAGAGTTAATAGTCTTCTTAAAAAATATGTTAGATGGTTTTCAGTCACATGGAAGAGACCTAAATTCTTGGACATTCACCATGGAATAAGAAACTTAATTTGAAAACATTCATGAAACATACAAGCAACTGAAATCCTCATTGCCTTTTGGGTCTTGGTATAGGTACTCTTGTTGTTAATCTAAGATAATCTTGAAGGACCTGCCAGGAAGTTTAAGCTGCCATAATCACTCCCAAAGAATTGAATGTTCTGACATAGGAGGGGCCATTTGAGCATGTTAAAGTATTTACTAAGTAATCTTTCTTCACGATAGAGTTGTACATAGTCATAATGCCATGAACTGCTGATCCTGAGAAAAGCAATCAAAGGATTCATCTATTTCTTAAGATTACTCCTGGTCACAGGTTGTACATTATGTACATTAAAATAAAGAACACAGAAAATGTTTGTAGGTCTCAAAATTTGGACAGCTTGAATAGCAAAGAATATTATGAATAAAATATATTAAATTCTCTCTAAATTTCAGACACAATTATCACCAATTGAACAAAGATAATTTAGCTAATCAAGCCAAATTTTTAGCTCCTGGCATAACAGAACTTCTGTGGGGGAAAAGGCACTTACTACAATTCTTTAGTAAGACACTTAGGGATAAATAATTTAAAATAAATCAATATTTGCAAAAAACCCTGAAATTTCAATGAAAGCTCACCAAAGTAAAAGGGATTCAATATAGCTTATACATTATCTTCTTTTTTTTCCCATTTTCTGGATCAAGGCAGGGTCGAACAAATGTTAGCTCCTTTTCATTCCCCATTTACTTTCAATTCAGCGCAGAAAATTTGAGCACAGAACATTTTTTTCCCCAAATATTGCAAATATAAATTTCTTTATATATTCTCTATATATAGCAACTCAAATAGGCCTCTTCTGAATCTGCACTGTTAAATGAGGCCTAAAATCTTCACTGCCCATTTCCTGCATCCCCTTAGGTAATGGATTCAGTAAATGTCTAAACAGAGACAACAACCTATGTACAGTCAGCACTTTGCCTTAAGATAATCTGATTTAAAACTCAGTCTGTAAGAAATTATGTCACCTGTAAAAGGGAGCAAATACAGAATAAAGACAAAAATTCTTTATTCATGTCTAGTTTCCTATGAAGGATTTATACTAATGGGATCCTTCAACAAAAAATAAGAGAGTCAGGGGTAATTTAGATGAGAACGGAGTTTCTAATAGTGCAAAGTGGTTTCCTGATGGCAATTTAATATAAATTTCTACAACAAGACATTTCAAAATTATGTTGCTGGAAGATGAATCCAAGTTCTGGTAAAATTAAAAAATTATCTAATTACTCCTCGAGAATGTCCTGAATTATAAATGTCAGTTTTGTAGAACTGGGTGGAAGAGTGAAAATATATGGTTTATATGCCTGAATATTATATTTTAACATGTTCTCAAATTAATAGTATGTCTCAGAAGAGTTTGTTTAATCTTCTTAAGAGTATAAACTTTTACAACTGAATAAATATCAACGTTAAACATATTCATTATAATAAAATCAGAGGTAAGAAATAACAGGGAGTTAATTACTAAAATGGTTACTGTTATACACCTTTTAACAAGATATTTTAAAATCGGAGATACCACTGTAATTGGAGGAATAATATAATGTCGGCTCTCTCAATCTTTTTCTATTCATAAACATCATTGCCTGTAGTTGCTAATTCCTAAGTCATGAAATAAAGATATCAAACTGAGTCTGTGATTCTGAACACATCAACCTTCCTACCTCTCCTTCTTGAAATAAGAACTTTTCATACTGTCTTTACTTGAGTTATCTAAGTATCTTCTTAAATTTCCATTTTACTTACTCTGAGAATATCATATTGACAACTCAACTACATGGCAATTTAGAAAAGAAAAAACAGTGCAGGAAAAATTACAATGACTTGCAACATATATAATTGCAAGATACTGTGTATTTATATCATTGTAAAATACGATGTGCATTAAAATGAATCTGACAATTTACTATATTCTCTTTTCACTTGATATTGTCATTTCTATCTAATCAACCAGAAATGATTTTACTGTAGTACTATTCACTCTGAGAGCTAAGGAATAACTTTCAGAAACTCAAAGTACCTTGGCTATACATCTTCATTATTTGTGACTTAGAAGCATATTGATATTCTCACAACTGCTATGGATTTGCTCTTGTTAGCAATAGTTGCAGACACCTTGTAATCAATACAAATAAAACCATCATGATTTCAAATAAAATTGGTCTTATAATTGCTAATTTGTGTCATCTCTGCAATGACACACATACACAAATATGCTTCTTATATAAGAAAGTGAATAAAGAAACAATTGTGGGCTTCCCTGGTGGCGCAGTGGTTGAGAGTCCGCCTGCCGATGCAGGGGACACGGGTTCATGCCCCGGTCCGGGAAGATCCCACATGCCGCGGAGCGGCTTGGCCCATGAGCCATGGCCGCTGAGCCTGCACGTCCGGAGCCTGTGCTCCACAACGGGAGAGGCCACAACAGTGAGAGGTCCGCGTACCGCA
>RJWK010037237.1:0-21359 GCA_004363435.1 Platanista minor | reverse complement strand
TTCCCTAAAAGGTTCCAAAATAAAATGATGAGTAACTGTAAAGGCATATGACCTGCGAGATGTCAAATGGCCAAATAACAAAAAAATCCCTGCAATTCAGTCCCGTGCATCCTCTGTTCCAGCTGACACAGTCTGCTCCGTGGGACCGCACTGCCGTCTCCGCTGATCCGTCTCATGTTCTGCGTATTTCATCACTGGATTTCCCCGGATAAACGCCATGCTCCCTGAGAGCAAAATTTAATGTTTCTTTTTGTTTATGTTCACAGGATCACACTGTGACAATACACCAGGGCCTGGGAGCCCCAGAGCTGCCTGGGGGTCAGAGGGTGTGGCTCTGTCCAGGTGGGCTGCCCCCCTACTGCTAGTCCTCTGGGAACAGGCGAGTAGTGTCTGATTGATTACATGACCTCTTTATTACAAATTAAGGAAACTCTAGGGACAGGGCAGATCTGGGAACCCCTGACCTGCACTTGCAATGATCACTGCCTTCAGGTCACCTCCCTGACCAGCCAGCAGAGATTCCTCAGGCTGGGACCACCCTCAGCATGGACTCTATGAGGAGCTGGCATTATTTCTCAACTCTGAGCTCACGCAGAGCTTGCTGTGGCACCAGCACCAGGCAGAGCCTCAGCTACGTCATGCAGGGCAGGGCTTCTTAGCACTATGACGATTTGGGCCAGATAATCCTCCCTGACGGAGGCTGCCCTGGGCCCTGCAGGCGTTGGGCAGCATCCTTGGCCTCTCCCGACTGGAGGCAGTGTCACCTCTCAGACCTGACAGTCAGAAATGTCTGGGGCACGACCTCCCTGGAGAGAAAACGGATTTAGGGAGTAAAGGGTTAGGGATGCCTGTTTGCCTGAGCCCCACCCACTCCGGGTGTCCGCAGAGCTTCCAGGGATGAGCGGGTGAGGAAGGTGCCAGTCAGGTGCTCAGTGCGGCAGGAAGGGGCCCCTCTGGACCTCATCCCGTCCATCGCAAGAGCCAGCTAAAGAGTGTCGCTCGCCACCTGCTTCTGCAAGGATGAAGGCACTGCCACTGCAGTCGCTGGCCCTCCACACACCCTGACAGGGGTTCAGGGACATCAGGATGTGGCGTCTGTGCTCTGGGAAAACTGGCAGCTAGGCCCTCAGATAGTGAGCTATTATTTTCAGGAGAAAATTTTATGAACACCAATGCTTGCATCATCCCATGTTTAGAAAAGCACTAAAACCATTAACTAAGGTATCTGTTTCTCGTAACTGGCAGCAACCTTCTCCCAAGATGTGTGCTTGATTGCATGTATCCCCTTCACCAATATCACAGCTATATTGTCAACCACAAATTGGCACTCGCCATTGGCACTCGCCAGCTACCTCTACAAGGATTAAATCCTGAGCCACTGCAGCTGCTGACCTTCAACCCCCCTGAAAGGAGTTCAGGGTGGAGATCAGGAATGAGGCGCTCTGTGCACTGGGAAAAACTGGCAGAGCAGGTCTTCAGAGAGTTAGATATTTTCAGGAGCTGATGTCATGAGCCCAGTTCTTGTACCTCCTCATATCTAGAAAAGCACTAAAATCCTTCATGGTGATGACTGCTCTCCATGAGCAGCAGAAACCATCTGCAAAAAATATGTGCTTGATTGCATGTACTCCCCTGTCACCAAAATCGCTTATATACTGACCTCACCGCCCCCCCACCCCAACGCGCACCCCGCCTCTTTGGAGCAGTTTCTCAGAGCTATCTGAGAGGCTGTCTCCTGGGTTATAGTCCTCATTTTGCCCCAGATAAAACTTAACTCGCATCTCTCATGTTGTGCAATTTTTTTAAGTAGACTATATTGACCCTATCCCCAGCTTCCCTGGAGCCATTCCTCAGAGCTACTAAGAGGCTGTCTGCTGGGCTATAGTCCTCAGGAACTTCCCGAATAATGTGGAAACTCAGAGCTGTCATGTTGTGTGTTTTTATTTCAGTTGACAGAAGGAAAGATTTTATATCGCTGAGGAAGCACTTTTCCTTAAGAACAGACAGCTTGAATAGCAGTGACTTAGGCAATCAAGGCATTTAAAGATCCCACAGGATAAGACGTTGCAGCAATGTCATCGGGGAGCTCGCTCTTTCTGTCTTCCTGATCTGCTCCCATGTCCTCTTGCTGATAGCTTCATGGTGGCAAGATGGCTGCCACAACACCAAGCATCACAGCCATGCTCAAGGAGGGAAGAGGCAGTCTGGGCTCCTTCTATGTCTTTCATCCGTAAAGCAGGAAATTGATGCTCTCTGGAAGCTCCCTGCAGACTTGCCTTTAGGTTCCAGTAACCAGATCTGGTCATATGGTCACCTTTGCTGCAAGGCTGGCTGGGGAGGTGGGGGTGGTGTGGGAGAAGGGCTATATCATTATTTTATCATCATCATACATTTTCATTAGTGGTGACATGTTCTTTCTCTCTTTCCTGCATTATGAGGATACTTTTGTTATTCCTCTGCTTTCAGTAATGTGATAACTCTGTTTTCAGTGACTGCAGGGTTTTCATGAGTTCCAGCCAGGACGCAGGGATGCGGAGACTGGATGGGGCTTGGGGGGTGTGGGGGGCACCTCAGGTTTCCCTCCATCCTTCAGATTGTGACCAGATGGTCCAGGCTCCTCTTGGATATTGATAAGCCAGTCCCATCTCATGATCAGTGAATCCAGATCCTGGATGGAAAGATTAAAGCAAGACCACACCCCAGATGCTGTCTCACTTTGGCTGCATTCACTTTCTACAGAATTATGGTGAGAAAAGTGTATCTTTAATTTTTCCTACTTTTTTTTTTTTTGCGGTACGCGGGCCTCTCACTGCTGTGGCCTCTCCCGTTGTGGAGCACAGGCTCCGGATGCGCAGGCTCAGCGGCCATGGCTCACGGGCCCAGCCGCTCTGCAGCATGTGGGATCTTCCTGGACCGGGGCACGAACCAGCGACCCCTGCATCATCAGGCGGACTCTCAACCACTGCGCCACCAGGGAAGCCCTCCTACTTTTTGATTATGAAAAATTTCAAATATATACAAAAGCAGAGAGAAAAATATACTGAATCCTGAATTCACATCACCCAACTTCAATTATCAAATCTTGCCTGACCTTGTATCACCTCTATACACTTATTTCCTTCTATCTTGGATTATTTTGAAGTAAATTCTAGACATTCTTTCTTTCTTTCTTTATTATTATTTTTATTTTATTTTATTTTATTTATTTATTTTTTTTGCGGTACGCGGGTCTCTCACTGCTGTGGCCTCTCCCATGGCGGAGCACAGGCTCCGGACGCGCAGGCTCAGCGGCCATGGCTCACGGGCCCAGCCGCTCCACGGTATGTGGGATCTTCCTGGACCGGGGCACGAATCCACGTCCCCTGCATCGGCAGGCGGACTCTCAACTGCTGCGCCACCAGGGAAGCCCCATTCTTTATTTTTTAGAGTAAAAGTTTCTACATAGGTCTCTCAAAGATAAATTAAAAATTTTAAAGCATAACTTTGAAAATTATTATACCCAAATTTAACAGAGATTTCTTAATATCGTCACATATAGAGTGAGTACTCATATTTCTCCAATTGTCTTATAGCTTTTTTCTGCTTATTGGTTGAAATCAGGATCAAAATAAAGTCCATGAATTGTAACTGGTTGAAATGACTTTCAGTCTCTTTTAAAAAAAATCTGTAGGTTCTTCCTCTTTCTCTTTTTGTTTTGATTGTTTCATTTCTAATGGCTGTTGAAAAGACTGACTCATTTCTCCGTAGAACTTTCCAGAGAATGGATTTTGCCTGTTGCATCCCTGCCCCTTGGCCTTCCGTTTTGGAGTCAGTGAGACTTAACAAGATACAGGTTTGATTTCCTTGACAGCTCCTTCCAGCTGGCGAGTGCACTGCCATCAGGAGAGATGTTTGTCTGGTTGCTTCCACTTTGGGGATACTAAGAACTGAGGGTGAGTCCACAGATGTATTAATTAATAATTAATATTAATAATTAATATAATTATTAATTGTAAACAGGTAACATTCCAATAGCCTTCTGTTCTTCCTTTTCTGTTTTCTACTTATATAACAGAGAACCTTCTCCTTTCAACAACTTGGTTACCCTCAAGTAGAGTTCTTACAGGAAAAGCAGAATAAATGCCCAGATCTACTTTTATTGACTGTTTAACCTAATCATCTGGTTCCTTAGCTTTCTTCAGAGATGGCCAAAGAGGTTTGCTTCCTGCACCATCATGAATAAATCTCGTAAACATACTCAGAGTGTTTCAGTGCATTGCGATTATTGCCCTTATGACAAGAATGACACGAGACCTCCGACCTCATATTTTAGTCTCTGATCACAGCTTTGTTTTTCAGTATAACAAGATGTAAGGCTCAGTTCCCAAAACGGGCTAGTTCTTCAAGGAGTGGTGGTTCCTGTAGATGGGAAGTGATATTTAAATACCATCATGTAAGGTCTTTGCTACTGGATTGGCCAATGATTCAAGGGCTTTTCAGAAGACAGAGCTGGTAAACAGGTATTTTTTTAAAGATAAAAATATACCACGAGCTCTTGTGACAATTATTTTTCAAGTCCAGGGCTCCACTGACATGACTGAATCTTACTAACAGGACTTTTGTACCTCCTTTCACTCAGAGCCCAGGTGTCACTTTTCTAAGATGCTGACAAGGTTTTCCCCATAGCACATCTTAGACCAACGATACCAACGTATGGAAATCAGTGCGACAGCTGAACATGATTTTAGGTTTTAAGGTCTGCTGTAATATTTGCCATTGGGGTATATCTCACTTGGGATGCACAGCTAAATTTTTGTATTTTAATGTTAATTGGAATAGTTACTCTCTATGTGTTTATGCCACAAACTGGATACAACTGGGTTTACTGATTTGATTTTAGTTTCTATCTTTTTGCTTTTAAAGTTTTCTTCTATTCTTCAATTTAGAATGGCCATCCAATTTGTCTTATTGCAGATTCTGATTTTCCTAAAATTCTCCATTTCATCCATTTTGATGTCTTTTCCTCAGTTTTCTTTAACATGGTAACCTCAGCAGTTTTAAAACTTTCTTTACTAACTCTAGTACAGGGACCATCTGCAGGGTTACTTCTATTGTGTATTTTTTTCCTCCTGATCACCCATCAAATTTTTCTGCTTCATTTCTTGCCTAGTATTTTTTTTGTTGTATGTTTTTATGATCTGTTCCCCATCAGCAGAATACTCATTACTTTTAAGTGCATAAGGAACATTTACCAAGACAGATCACACTCTGAGTCAGGAAACAAACCTCAACAAGCTTAAAAGAATGAAAATTAAACAGAGTATATTCTCTGACATCATTAGCATTTGATTTGGGAAATGTACATTAAAACCATGTGGAGGTACTGCTACATCTATCAGAATGGCTAAAATAAAAATTACCGATAATACTAAGTACTGCCAGGGATGAGGAGAAGCCGGGACTGTCACGCCTTGCTGGCGGGACTGTAAAATGGTGTAGTCACTCTAGAGGATGGTGTGACAATTTCTTCCAAAGTCAAACATACCTTAACTCCACAAGTCCCCTCCCTCCCCTCAGTATTTACCCAAGTGAATTGAAAACTTGTGTCCACATAAAGGTCTGAACTTGAATGTCTATAGATCTATTCATGACTGCTCAAAACTGGACGCAATTCACCAAAGAGCGTACATGGGTCGCAAACAAATGACACACCCTTGGACAGGTGAGGAGCTAAACTAACTCTGGGGCATCATAGAATGGGGTTCTACTCAGCTATGAAGGGGGGTGATTGACACACACAATGTGGACAGAGAAAGCCAGCCTCAAATGGTTACACGCCATGTGTGATCCCATTTGTGTGATTTTCTAAATGAGAGAAAACTGTAGTGATGGAGGGCTGGCCAGTGGTTTCCAGGGCTTAGAAATGGTGTGGCGGGGTGACTGTAAAGAGAACGCACAAGGGAATTTTGGGGTTGATGGAATTGTCCTATATCCCGATTGTGGTCATGTGAATCTGTATATGTTAACATTAATAAAACTATACACCCCAAATCGTAAATTTTACTATACAATAATTAAAAATTAAAATTAATTACAATAATGATAAGCTATAACCCTGAGCTTGTGTGGTTTTTAATGTGGTCAGTACTAAACAGTAAGGAAGGTCTCAGTAATAATGGCCTGTTTGATACCTGGATTTGCAGATGATATTTATGTGTTACTTAATTTCTAGCAAAAGTCTTTAAGTATGATTATTTTAATCTTTCTCATATGGAATTTGAAACAGAGTGAAGGTAAGTAATTTTTTCAAGATCCGAGGCTTCAACTGCATCCTTCCTGTTGCTTTTTGTACTCGCTGAGCATCTTCAACATAATGGAAAGAGAACGGGCAGAAATGGAAACCAAGCAGTAAACAGCCACCTTCTCATTTTGTTCAGCTCATTTCTTCCTCTCGCTCTCTCTCACACACCCACCTCTGGACACAAGAGTTTGCATGTCTTCACCACCCACTCGTGTAACCAAGTTCACTGGGTGTGTTTCTACCCTCGTGTCTATACTGGTGATTCCTGCTTCCTTCTCGAAGCCCCACCCCCTTGGCTTCCTCAGTGGTCATTCTCTGGTTTTCCTTCGCTTCTCTGGCCACGCTGCCAGCTCATCTATAGGCTCCCCTTCCTCTGTCCACCCACTCAAGCTCTTATTCTTCAACACTGGGACCTAGGACTACCCCATCCTTCAGCATCACCCTCTCTCCAAGGACGGCACCAGTGCCCTTGGTCCCTGTGAATCCTGCACAGAAATGATTCCCACACACACCTCCAGCCCAGGCATCTCCCCTGAATCCAGCTCTACTAATTTTTTTCTTAGATGTCCCAGAGGACCCGAAGCTCACAAGTCCAAGAATGGACTCACGTTCAACGCAAAACTTGGTAAAAATCACCGCCACCTGCCAGGGTACGAAGTCTAGACACCTTGGAGCCACTCATGACCACTTCATCCCCTCGCTCCACAGCCAGGCCCAGTCAATCTCTCCTCCTGAATGTCGCCAGTAGGCTCGACATCGGTTCCCTCACACCCCGCTTCCACCCCCACTGGGAGCTCTTGTCTGGACAGATGGCACAGCCTGCGGACTCACCTGCTTGAACTCACGTGAGCACAGCTCAAATCCTGTCTTCCCACTGCAGGTAGAGTGAGCGTGTTCGAAGGAAATTCTGACTCCATCACCCCAAATTCATTTTTCTCTCCTGTCCACCAAGCCCCCTCCTCTGCTCTGCTCTCCTTAACAGTCCCGACAGCCCTACTGTTCTCTCTGGTCTCACCCCTCCTGTCAGCCCCTCAGTCCTTCTGATCCTTTGCTCCTCCCGACGACAGCGTCTTTGTCCGTCTCCCCCTGACCCTCTTCCACCTTCTTGGCTTCTGTGAATCCATCAAATATCAGATTTTTCACTCTGAGCTGACCGGGCTCAACCCCACTGTTACACAATCTTACTGCACTGAGTCATGCTGGATGGCCATGTGGTCACTGCCGAGGCTGTGAGTCCTTGAGGTCTGGGCCATTCCTGTCTTGTGCACTGGCCAGTTCTGGCCTGACGTGTAGCATGTGCTCCAAAAGTATGTGAGAATAATTGCACGGATGTAGGAAAGAGCAGAGCTCATCAGACTAGCATGTGATGGAGCCTGAATTCAAAGCCACAAAGTAAGGCTGTTTCCCTTTACCCTGATCCTTTCCTGATCATCATTCGACAAAAGACATGTGAGACGCCATGTGCGAAAACTGCACAGCAGGCTACACACAGAACCTGTCTCTGCAGCCCATCTGGCCCCTCTTGGCCTGGAGCCCAGGAGACCACCGAGGACTCTGGCTACAGTGCCATTAGTGACCCACGAAGCCACCTCCATTTATCAGTCCCCCCCACCCCTGGCTCCCTTTTGAGCTGGTCCTGATGATGATGTTGAGGAATAACAGGAAATATATGTACACAGAGGCCACAGGGGTGGAGAGAGAAGCCTGTCTCTGTGTGGAAGCTGCTTTGATGTATAGCGTCCAGCTGTCTTGTCCAGCAGCCCCAGTCCAGCACGGCCGGCCACAGCTCGGGCCAAGACAGCAGTGGGGTCAAGATGCCGACTTCCTACTCCGTCACCTCCTTACTTCTGAGATATGACAGTGTATGGTGCTGGCTGTGCTCCTTGTGTGGGTTCCCTCACAGACTCCCCGTGGCTGGGGCCGGCCGCTCTGATGGCCCCGCTTCACAGCGTTGGGGCTGGGAGCTGAGCACAGAGGCTCATGAATGTGCCCAGGATCCTGTGAGATGGAAGCTTGTGTTGGGGGGGGGTCTCCAGATGATGTGACCAAAACCAGGACCCCGGAGGAGCCAGTTTTCTCCAGTCCCTCTGGACAATCACAGAGATTAGGAGATGGGGTCAGGGTGCTTCTGAAAGAGCTCATCCCACACTCCAGAAGTCCTTCTTCCATCTTCCTCCCCTTTCAAAGTGCTTGGTGCCGGCTCAGAGGTCCTCCTCACAGCCACACTGATGCACCCCTAGGAGCCACTCTGGATGGCTTGTCCTCCAAGGACCTTCTTCTCACCCCTGATTTAATTAGTTCTAGCAAGCCACAGCTTTCTCTCGCAGCATTTATCATGGGAAATGCATAGATATTGGATTGCTCTCTTCCCAGATCAACGAGAAGCTTCAGGGTGAGGGGCATGGGTCCTGGTGTTGGACGTTCACTTGGAGCCAGGCCTGGCCACTGAGCTCAAGGTGGTCTCACTCAGCTGGAGGCCCAGTGAGCAGGGCCTGGTTCACTGAGACATTGTCTGCATTTAGCATTTTGATGGGGTCACAACCTGATTTTAAGATTTAAAAAATCTTGACGAGAAGAGAAAGCTGTTATTTAAAGTGTGCAGATGCCTGTCGACCTCGAGAGACAGACAAGCCAAACCCCTCTGAAAGCTGGTTGTAACTTGGTTCCCGGAAAATGTGCAGGATGGCCCTACATAGTAATTTAGACCAAGGAATGAAATGATCTGCTTGGCAATGGGAAAATATATGTTTTTAATTGTGGGAATGATTGTGGTCCAATGAGAGCTCAGAGTACTTCTCGAGTTTTTGCGTTTCTGCCCTTTTGGAGGAAGGTATAGGTGAACAACGGGTCTTGGCCGAACTGGCACTTTGTGCCAGGGGTGCACCATGTGGGCTGTTCTCTGGGTGGGGTGTTCTTACTCCAGAAGGGATTTGTCAGATGTACACAGGAGACCAAAGGCCTGGCTTCCTGAGTTCTGGAGTTACCTGGTGAGTGCACCTGTGGAGGGGTGGGAGGGGGCGAGCACCCAAAGATGCAACCTGACCAAGGAGGAGAGCTTGGAAGGGTCTGCGGGAGGCAGGCAGACGCCACGGTTTCCCCCTCACACCTCGGTTCACCACCTGGGCCCTGGTCCACATCCCAGGGGAGCTGGTCTCTGTTAGGGACTGTGTGTCTGTTGCCACTTTTTAGGCAACTTGCATCCTTTGGTGCCCAGATGGACGCTTGCAGAGTTTCTGGGAATCTGCAGTGTTTGGTTATGAGAGGGAGTCCAGGAGACACGGCGGGAAGGGTGTCTGGCTGAGGGGCGGCACTGTACCCACCCCCGTGTCTCAAGTGTGGACAGCAGGCGGCACACCCGGGGACGCTGATGTGGGGGGATTAGTCTGGACTCCCAGGTCAGGGAGCAGCTGGCACAAGGGCACGAGGAAATCTACTGTGAATTAATAACGGCAGATCCAGGCAGATGGAGAAAGTGAAACACTAATCAGAGTGCATGCAGGTCAAAGATGTGGAAAAAGAAGGTTGGAGCATGTGCTGCCCCTCAGACGCCTCTCCACGAGCTCGGTGGTGATGCCTGTTCAGTCCTCGAATCCCCTCGCTCCACAGCCTCCTCTGCCCTTTCTGTCCGAATCCGCTCCCGGCGGGTTTCAGAACTGAGCATCTCCCCTCTCCCCATGGCGGCGCCTGGGCGCACCGGCTGCAGAGACGAGCGTGCATGGCCACGGAGTGGCTACGGCTCGGAGCGGCGGGAGTCCTGAGAGATGTGAACGTGGCTGGGGGCGGGCGGTGTCCGAGCATCTCGTCAAAGCAGATCTTCCCGTTTGTAACAGCGTAATAACATGGAGACAGGCGTCAGGATTTTCTGTCCTGGGAGCAGGTCTATGTTGGTGGCCGTATCTGGGTTTTCATAGAGAGCCGTCAGGATTTACATCTTCCAATTTCCGTGCCCATGAAAAATGATCCATGTGCTGTTCTCTGCAGTGAGAGGTCAGCAGCCGGCTGCCTAAGACTCTGAAATCAATCCTGCGGATGCCCAGGCACACCCTGGGCAGGCACGGGGATGCTGGCTCTGCATTGGAGCCGGGGCTCCCACAGGAGCTCGACTTTGGAGCAGCGTGTCTGAACCACACTTTCCTGCCCCCCAGGAGCAACGGTGACGTGCGGAGACTCGTAGTCACAACTGAGGAAGTGGTTGCTCCTCTCCCCAAGGGACTGGATCCCAGGGATGCCGCTGGTCAACCTGGGTGCACGTCACGGCCCCTCTACCAGGAGAGACACGGCCCGCGGCTTGGTGGTGCTGAGGGAGGGTACCCCCCAGGATGACTGCCCACAGACAGCGAAGGACAGCCCAGCCCCAGGTAATGACAGCGAGAACTCGTGTGCTGAAGGTGAAAGTTCGACTGGACGCCCGAAGGCTGGCCCTCCCTGTGGGCCCCTCCTGCCACCTGCTCTGCCCACTGGGCTTGCCCGCCCTGTCCCCTCCGCTCCCTGAGTCCCACGCAGGGGCCCAGTCTCTGGCTGAGCCGCGTGCCCCCAAGTCCCCACCCGAGGCCGCGCCCCCAGGCCTCTGCACACCGGCGTCCTGGGTGAGAGGCACCAGGGTCCCCTTCCCTGACCCCCGTGTGGAATGAGAGACCCCACAGCCCCTCTGTGTCCGTGGAGACACTCCTCCTGCGAGCAGCCTCTTCCAGGCCCTGGCGGCTGGGCCCAGGTCTCAGGTTCTGCTTTTCAAGGATGGTTCCAGCCACTTGGAAACCGTGTCCTTGGCTTCCAGGCCTCAGACCAGCAGGGGCATCATGCCAACCCCATTTCCCGCTCCGTGCAGGGCAGTGCTCAGCCCCACTGAGCCGGGACTCAACCTCCCCTTCGACTGCTGTCCAGGGTAGGAGGGAGATGTGGGGGCTGCGTCCCTCGGCTCTGCCCCCCACACCTGCCCTGGGCCTGGCTGGAAGCCGATTGAACAGGTCAGGGGTCAGACACACGTGCCCTCTGCTCCAGGGGCTATGGGAACCGTGCTGAGAGTGCAGCGTCCCGGCCACCTCTCCGTCCATCTTTGCCCCAGTGACCTTGAGGAACGTGCCTCAGCTGGACGCATAAACCCCACCAGGGCAGCCAGGGTGTGCCGCCAGCTTCACCACACACGTGTGGTGGGGGTCCTGCTACCCCTCTTCTCGAGGAGCAAAAGGGGACGCACGTGCTTAGACCACCCGCCACCCGGGATGGCGGTGACGGTGTCCCAGGCGGAAGCACACAAACACATGTATGGTCTGTGTCTGACACATACCTCGGGAGACCCCCAGGCTCCTGGCCTTAGTCTCCCCGTGTGTAGAAAAGAACTGAAGGCACCTCCTTTTACGCATGAGACGGGGCGATTGGTGTGGAAGATACAGTATTGCACTGTCACATGGTGAGCACTTCACAAACCCTTGTTTCCATTGTCGTTGGCCAAAAAGCTCACACTGTCAATTATCAGGAATTTGGAAAATTGTTTTAAGCATTTGGTCTCGTTTTTGTAAACCAGTGCCCCCAGGGGACCAGAAGGTGGACGGAGGCAGAGGCAGGGTTTCGGCCCAGGGCCTCCGGGCTCAGGGAGGGGCCCCGAGGGCACCCTGCCCTCAGCAGCAAGGCAGCAGGCTGGCCCGAGACCCACCTCCCTCCACACCCTGGGTAAGCCAGGCCTCCTGGGAACTCGGGCACACTTGTCCCTCACTAAGAGTAAAAAACCCAGATCCCCAAGACAAAGGTGTCCCCTCCTGCCGCTGAGAGAGGGTGTGAGGGGACGGAAAGGGGGCCTGACCTAACGGGACTAATGCCGGGGTCTGCACCTACAGTGATCTCAAACCTTCTTTGCAAAAGTAAAGAAGATAAGTCAACCCAGCGATGGGTTTTTAATTTCAATTTTTTAAAGAAAATAATTTTGTATCAGGTTCATTCTTTTACTTGACACTAGTTTTTTAGCTAGAAAACCAGCCCCCAGCTAAGATAAATTTCAGCTAAGCATTGGAATGGAATCCAATTTAGACATTCCACTAATTCAGTAAAGCTCATTAACGGGGTTCTGCCGTTCGAGCCCATTTGTGGGCATGTGCTGTTTCTGTTGGGCGAGCAGATCAGGAGATAAATGGGTGATGGTGTTTACGGCTCATCATTATTCCCTTTAATATCCACTCTGGAGAGTGTACGCTCTGATTACAATTAAGATGCTTTTATTCCATTTTCGCAGTAATTGAGTGAACCTGGCAATTTGTACTTTGATTCTCTCTGTTAAGTAATTGACGATCACAAGCCATCATTGGTAATAACACATTCAATCACCCAACTTCTGCTGGTGTATTTAAAAATAGCTCGTGAGTGCCTGTTACCACACGTGGCCAAGAAACGCCGACAGTGGCTTCTGGAGGCCGCTTCACACACTTTTCTAGGCGAGGAGTCTGGGACCGTCCCCGGGGACCATGTGGCCCGTCCCTATTTGCTCCTGATTTGAGCCCAGTAAACAGGGGGTCTGCAGCTCACCCGGCAGGTCTGTGGTCAGCCGGAGTCCCAGCTGCAAGGTCCACCTTGGGCTCACGGTCCTGCAAATGCGTCCGCGAGGGACCTTGCCTTCTAGCATGGGGTGGGGGGCAGGTCCTGGGAGAAAGACCCAGCAAATGGGGCTGCTGGGAGCCGCGGGCAGAGGTGCAACGTGGCTGGCGGGGTGAGCCTGGGATTTCCAGCGAGAGGGCAGCTCGCGAGGCCCTGAGGCAGAAGCGTGTTGTGTGGTCAAGTAACGTTCGGGGAGACCAGGAAGGGTGGCCCGGGAAGGGGAGGAGAGCCTGGCGGGGGTGACCAGGCCCAGTGTCCTTGAGGGCACGGCCCCTCACGGTGGGAGCAGTCCTGGTGGGGCCAGGGGCTTGGGCCTTGGGGTTTACTCTGGGACCTTTGTCACACTTGGACCCTCCATGGCCCCAGCCAACTGCCCGTCTGTCCACGTGGCTCCCAGCATCCTGACTGCCCCCCATGGGCCACCTTCAGGAGTCTGATTGGGGTGCAGAGCGGAGAGGGTCTTCTTGCCCTGTGGATGGGGGGTCCCCGGAGGTGTACGCGCTCCTGGGCAGCTGTGTGAGCGGCTGAGATGTAACCTGAGAGCTGAGGGTGCTCCTCCCTGGAACGTCCCCCCCAGGAGCCTGGTGCTGCAGACTCTGGGGAGGGGAGCAGGCCAGAGGCCTCACAGATGTTCCAGAACTGCCTCTCCTCCCCCAGCCCAGGCATGGCCAGAGACCTTCAAATGACCTCCAGATCAACCGCCGCCAGACCTCCAGTCCCTCTAGCAAACCCCTTGTCAGGAGCCTTCAGGAGGGAGCACAGGGGCCCGGGGCTTCAGGCGGAGGGGGGCTTGGCAGGAGGGTCACGAACTGCAGGCCCTGTTTCCAGAGAAGCCCCAGAGGGTGACCCGGGACCTGTGGGGCTGCCACGAGCTGCGACAGCTTCTGAGAGGCCCCTGAGGAGCCCGGCGGTGCAGGGACAGGCAGGGTCCTCCCCCAGGAGCCGCAGAGGCCTCCTGTCTGGAACGGGGGCCCGCGGAGAAAGCAGGCGGTGGCCGGTCTCATGCCGGTCCACGCACACCCCCAGCCTGATGGGCCTGAGGTGGGTGCGGAGCCCAGAATGCAAGTCCTGCCCCGACGGAGGGAGCAAACCGAGGGCGAGCCTGGCAGAGGTGGTGCGGGAGAGCTCCGTCCAGTGCACCCGCCCACACAGGCCCTGATCGCTCAGGACTTGGGGCCCCTGGCTGGGCGGGTGCCTCTTTCGTGGCTCGTGTGGACTGAGCTGCGTGCCTGAGTTACTGATGGCCCATCCCGGACAGGTGGGGGCCGTGGGTCTGGCCATCCTTCCAGGGTCTCAGCCTCACCCTGGTATGGGTCCATGTCTGGGGGCGCGGCCAGGACTGGGTGCAGGGGCTGCTGCGAAGCCCCTGGCTGCGGCGCCTGAGGACCAACCAGTGCAGAGATACCGTGGTGCACGTCACGGCCTCTTCTTGTTTCACGCATGGTGGGTTTCCCGGGTCTGATGGCCGTGATGCCGGCTCCCTGTGGGTTTCAGCTGCACTTGGATGGATGAGGCTCGTATTCCGGTTCGGGCAGGTGGTGGGTCGGGCTGGTGGCCTCTGGTGTCCTTCAGCTCTGCATTCGGCCACCCAGCCGCCAGGACCCGGCCCTTGTGTTGCCTTTGCTTTAACCTCCCACCTCTCCCTCACCGTGTGGGTGGGTAGCTGTGTATTTCCATGCCGAGGAGGTCTTCGTGGGGTCCTCACAGTAGGTTGTGTGGGGTCTGGGTGCTCACCTTAGCTCGTCAGGGGCTCTGGGGAAGGAGGCTGGGGTTCGGGACACTGGGGTGAGTCCGGGAAACAGCTGCAGGCCCCCCTGGGGGGAGGGGGCGGGAGGGAGCAACGCAGTGGGAGGAGGTCACCCTGATGGACACAGCTGGGCAGCGCAGAGGGGCGGCCATACAGCCCACCCGAGAAGGGCCTCCTCTCTTCCCACAGAGACCCCACACGGATGCTGTGGCCCCAGTTTGGCATGTGTTCCAGATAGTCTTAAAAGTCAGGTCCTGCTGAAGCTGGTCAGATCCCTCAATAGTGGGAGGATGAGGGTAAAGACAACTGGGATGAAGCCCCCAAACCCCAGATGACAGTCGGGTCTGCTGGTCCCAGGGTGTCTAAGTTATTCTCGGTGCGTAACAAGCATCCCCGGCACTTGCTGTTATTCCTTGTGACCTCTGGGCCGGCTTGGCTGGCTGGTTGCCTGAGGACGGGCTCTCACCCCAGGTGGGTGGCTGGGCCCTCAGTCTACATGGGGGTGTCTCTTTCACGTGCTGGTCATGGATCCTGGACAAGCCTGAGGTGCCAGCTCTTTCCAAGTGTCTGCCGGAGCCCATTGCTACTGTCCAGGGGCCAAGCAGAGCCAAGGGAGGAGAGGTCCTGCGTCTTCCCAGGAGTTGTGCAAGATCACGGGCAAGGAGCGTTCTGGAGGGATGGAGCGAGCCGCCCACTGAGGTGCGGCTACAGAGGGTGGGGGTTGAGAGAGGGGAGACCCTATCCCCTCTCTGCTGGGCTTCAGGCAGGCCTGGGGCAGCCTGGAGCCTCGGGAGACCCCCAGGCTCCTGGCCTTAGTCTCCCCGTGTGTAGAAAAGAACTGAAGGCACCTCCTTTTACGCATGAGACGGGGCGATTGGTGTGGAAGGTACAGTATTGCACTGTCACATGGTGAGCACTTCACAAACCCTTGTTTCCATTGTCGTTGGCCAAAAAGCTCACACTGTCAATTATCAGGAATTTGGAAAATTGTTTTAAGCATTTGGTCTCGTTTTTGTAAAGTGGGTACATGTCCTGGGTACAAATTTAGCTCAGATAGAAAAGCACAAATAAGTAGGTAGGAACAGCAGCCGGACTTTTGCTAAGTTGGGAGTTGTCCTTTTAGCAGTGAGGTCAACTTCACTTGGGGCTGGTCGGCCGGCCCCAAACGGTGGCACCGGGACTGAGCTCCACCCCGAGGGGGCTGCAAATGGAGCGGGAAGCTGTCAGCCCAGTGCCTGCAGGAAGGATGCAGCATCGGTTCAGGGGGCCCTGGAATCTGTATTTTCGGGGAGCCATTTATGAGCCTGTTTTAAAGGAGCCCACTGGTCTCAGCAGATGAGGAGCTGACTGAGGCAGGCGTCAGGGGTCCTCAGGCGCCTCTGCTGGCTGGTCCCCCCTCAAGGAAAGATCTTAGTCTGTGGGCTCTGCGTCCTCTCCCTGCCCCCGCGACCGCCCCCAGCCCTCTAGATGCTCAGGAGTTTGTGAAGTGGTGCGGGGACTCTGGGCGGAGGGAAGTGATGTGCAGAGAAAGGCTTTTTTCTCTTTTTCTCTCTGATTAGCCCAGTCCCCTGGGTGGGCATTCTCTCTCCTCCAGCCTCGCTCAGGTGTGCAGGTTCAGGTGGGGACCAGATGGAGACTCAGATGGAGCCGTCGTGTGATTTTGCCAAAGAGAGAGGGCGCAGCAAGGGAGGAGATGAGGGGCGGAGGGTGGGCTTCAGGGAGCGTCTCTCATCACGTTGCGGGGTGGAGGGGGATCTCCTTCCCGCCCTCGTCCTGGGGGCATGCCTGCCCACTGCTGCTGCCCGGGAACAGAGCCCACACCCCTCTGCATCGTCGGGCCTGTGGTTCCGTGTGGCCCCGAGGGAGAGGAGGCTCTTGGCAGCAGAGTGGCCCTGGCAGACACCCACCCAGCAGCTGGAGCAACACATCTAAGATGGGGACCCCCGAGGGGGCCTGTCTCTACGCCCACCCCCAGGCCACGCTTCTGCTCAGACAGGCTGACTAAACAGTGACGAATTGAGAATCTGGGTGCTGTGACCCCTTTCCTGCTCTGGGATTAAGAAGTCTGGCAGAGAAGACGTGGACTGCAATAGGATCTGGGGCAAGAATGCGTTTTACACATGTGGGGATCCCTTCTGAGCATGTCTGCTGAGACCTGGAGACGCCAGAGTGGAGATGTGGTCCCGGCAGACTGGCCTGGGAGGCTCACCTGACCCCCGGGTCCTCTCTTTTCCTGTCCAGCCCCTCGTGGGGACGTCTTACCAGAGCCAGCTCTGACCGGGTGCCCAGCCCCGGTACCTGCCTGTGCTTGAGCCCTTCAAAAAGCCCCAAGTATCACCTCCAGGCATCCTCAGGGGTGCAGTGAGGATGACGACGAATGGCCTGGGAAAGGGCTGGGCGTAAAGGAAGCTGGAAAGCAGCCCCCCCGTGTGGGGACTCGTTCCCCGGCCCCCCGAGCAGCAGGACCCCTGCCCTGGTGGGTGCTGCTCGGCCCACGGGGCCCTCAGCTGTGGGGGATGGAAGGCAGGGGGCTGGGGTGCCCTGAGGACGGGGCGGCCAGGTGGACACCTGGGGTGAGGACCCTGGTGGAGGCATCAGCAGGTGGAAAGGTCGCTGGTGGCCAGAAGGGAGATGACGGGCAGGGTCGTGTCCACTGGCGAGAAGGAGGGGCTCCAGCCTGTCTGTGATGGGCTGTTGCAGGTTTCCCGCAGAGGAGGGGCCTGGCCTGACTTAGGCTGGTGCCAAGATTTTGTGAGAGAGGAGAGGGGAGAGGGAACCCCAGAATCTGGGGACCCTAGGGAGAACACTCTTCACTGGAGCCGCCACGGGGTGGGTGCGCCCCCAGTTTACAGACACGCTGCCCGTCCGCCCACAGGGTCCGCCGGTGGCTCTTCGTCCCCTGAAACTGTGTCCTGGAGCCTCCCCTGTCCGTCACCAGACACCAGGGGTGTCCCTGAAAAGCCCTTCTTTCTGCCGGGGTCTCAGAGTTCTGCCTGAGGCGCGGGGGCATCACCTCCTCAGGGTCTCAGGGCTGACGGGAGGAGGGGGCCAGCATCACTCGGACAGTGGGATGGACAAGCACAGCCCTTGGAAGTGGCCCACGGAGGTCTTTCCTGGGAGGGCTGCGGACTCTGCCCCAGAGGGTCTGGGGTTAGGGACCATCCCCCGCGGCTGTTCAAACCACTTGCACACTTTAACCTCCAGGAAGCACTGTGTTTTTTTCTGGCGGTTATGGGGCCCCACCTGGGGACTTTGGGCATAGCGTCGTCTTTATCTTAAACCTTCCTTGTCATGCTCAAAGCAAAGTGCCATCGTGCATTTGAATAAATATTGGATAGCTATAAAGACCACTAACTTTCTGAGTCTGAGCTAAAACCCTTAAGCCTCCATCTCATGTCCTTAAAATGTGTAACTATGCCTTGAATCTGGGGCTGGATTTCAGGACTGTCATCCTCTGTGAGCTACAAACTGTGGCTTTGTTTCATTGTTCAATGAAGTTGTAAATGTCAAGACTGATTTAGTGCCTGGAGTGAAGATTCTTTCTGCTTTACCAGGCATCTGATTAAGAGTTTATATTTCATTTAAGTTTCCCTGTGTGGACTAGAAATAAAGCATTTCTTCTGATTGATTTTGTGAACAAAACTATGTGTCTTTCCAGTAGGTTCTTTGGTGTTTGAGGAAAAGTGTTTGTGGGATGTGGCGCGGGGGGCATCCGTGAACATTGGTCCAGGCTCGTGATTCTGGGGGTCGGGGGTTTTGGACAGGCTCAACTGGTGGTTCTTTGTCCTAAGTGGGCTTGGGGACCTGTCTGGGGTTGGCTGAGGGTCGGATGACACAGGGCGCCTGGGGGCCTGAGCCTCACCCGCTCCAGGTGGCCAGCCCGGGTGTGCCTGCAGGGAGATGCTGAGCGGTCAGAGATGACGACAGCTGGCACTTGTGTCGGCCAGGAAGCCGTGATGGCCACCAGTGAAATCCGGAAGCAGGGCTTCCAAAGTTGAAAGGAAAAAAAGAGAGATAATAAACAAGAACTTCACAAAACTTCAAAAAGGAAGGGAGAAAAAAGAGTAAAGAAAGAGTAGAATGGAAAGTAGATAAAATAGGAAAAAGGAAGAAACAGAATCAAGATTATGAATGAGGTATTAATGTGACTAGAATAAAATCTCCTTTAAGAGACAGAGAATGATAGACTGATCTAGATAACAAAACTCAGCTCTACAGTTTATACGAAAGACTTAAGATCAAGTGGCATGGAAAGGTTGACTATAAATGAATGACAATTTTAACTTCATACAAGAGGAAAGTAGGTCATTATATAATGATAAATGGCCTAAATTATAAGAAATTGAATTGACTTGGCATAAACTGTTAAGGAACAAACAGTATAACAACTAAATATGTAGAGAAAAATCTACTAGAAAAGGCAGAAAAACATGAAAAAAAAAAGCATATGGAATATCTGAATGTACCTGTTTTGGAATTATACAGCTCTAGTAGGGAAGAAATAAAAAAGAATATGGAGGTCATGGATTGAAACCATACAATTTATATTCTTCAAATAGAAAACTCACATTTTGTCATATTTGTTGAATATATAAAAAATAGATTGCAGTTACCCACCTAGAAAATCTTAAACATTTAAAAAGCAGGGATATGGCAGGTTGTTTAATATGACATGCAGAAAGGGTTAGAGGAAATCTACTAACATAATACAATATACCAACAAATTCCAAAAGAAAAAAAGACATTTTATAAAATCCATAATTTATTCCTAATAAAAGCTGTAGCAACTGAGTTCTAAGATAGCCCAGCTGTATAGCCCTGTGTGACCCCCACCCCTTGAATGTTGGCAGAAACTGTGAATATAATGAGAGATCAATCCCGTGATTATATTATGCTTTGGGGAAAACGGGAGATGATTCTAATGTCGAAAGCTCAGCTTCTCTGTACACCGGTGCCGAATTGAATCTTGGAGACAGAGTTTTGGGTGAAGTACGAAAGGAGAGCTTTCTTACTTTGCCAGGCAAAGGGGGCCACAGCGGGCTCTGGCCTCGAGCAACTATGTGTCCCAACCTGGAGGAGGCAGTGAGAAGTTTTATAGTCATGATTCAATGAGGGGGCGTGGTCAGCTCACGGACGTTCTTCTGATTGGTTGGTGGTGAGGTAATCGGGAGTCAGCATCACCAATCTTTTGCTTCCAACAGGTCTGGGGTCTCAGTGCTTGTGGGCAGCAGACAGTTAACTTTTCCACCTGGTGGGGGTTTTATCTGTGAAACAGCTCAAAGATAGTGTTGTGTGTATCCCTCAAGGGGGGACCAGGATCCTGCCCCAAGGCTGCACTATTGTTTCCCTCTTGACTGTTTGTTTCTCCCTGTGTCTGCATCCCCTCTCTTCCCTAACTAACAACTGATTGAATCTGCCCCGTTGGAACTCAGGGAAGGTCATGGAGGCTGAAGGAAGCCAGTTTCCAGTAATCAAAGAAATGGGGGACACAGAAAGTCTTTTGTGCCCAGGAGCCCCACAGGGCCCTGCTCGCTATCAATCCTGGTGGACCTGACCTAATCAGGTGAGCTCTTTAAGAGCCGAGCATTTACTCGGGCTAGAGTCGGAGGAGGAAACCAGAGAGACATGTTACTGACCTCAGAGCAGCATCAGCACCCACGCTGGGCCTGCCGCGGGCCACATGGAAGGAATGTGGATGGCCTTCAGGAGCTGGGAGTGGCCCCAGGCAGGAGCTGGCAGGAACATGGGTTCCCAGGTACAGGGCAGCAAGGGGACAGACACTGCCAGCTGTCTGAGGGAGCCTAGAGGGGCGTCCATCTCCAGAGGCCGATGCAACCATGAAGAGCTTCAGCCCATGAGACCCGAAGCAGCTAGGGCAGCTCCATCAAGTCCACATGGATGGGTAATTTAACAGCACGCTGAGTTCTGGAGGATGGAGTCCAAGCTCGGTGGTGGGCAGGGTTGCTTCCTGGTGAGGTCTTTTTTTCTGGCTTGCTGGTGTTACGGACGGAATTGTGTCCCCACCACCCCAAATTCATATGTTAAAGCCCTAAACCCGTATGTGACTGTTTGGAAATGGGGCCTTTCAAGAAGAATTAAGTTAAGTGGAGTCAAAGGGTGGGCCTAATTCAGTAGGACTGGTGTCCTTATAAGGAGAGGAAGAGACACCAGATTTCTCTCTCTCTAGGAAAGGCTGGGTGAGGACACAGTGAGAAAGCGGCCGTCTGCAAGCCAGAAAAACACTAAGGCATCTCCTGTGAAATGAGGGCCTCTGTCACTATTATACAGCATGCTATGGTGGCTCCAGATGTAATAAGAGAAATATTCAGTAATTAGTATAAACATTGGTGAAGCAAAGACATCTTTTTACTTAATGGTCTCATTGTACAGCTAAGAAACCAGAGATTATTTTATAAAAGAAAAAGGAAAAAGGAAAAACAACGGCTGGAGTAATTTAAAAATTTCATAAAGTTTGCTGGATATAAGATAAAATTTCAAAATCTATAGATAGTCTTTATATTAGCAATGAGGAGTAGGAAATTAAAATCAGGAATTTACTTAAAATAGGTATGGATTGGGCTTCCCTGGTGGCGCGGTGGTTGGGAGTCCGCCTGCCGATGCAGGGGATGCGGGTGCGTGTCCCGGTCTGGGAAGATCCCACATGCCGCGGAGTGGCTGGGCCCGTGAGCCATGGCCGCTGAGCCTGCGCGTCCGGAGCCTGTGCTCCGCAACGGGAGAGGCCACAGCAGT
>RJWK010037236.1:0-21360 GCA_004363435.1 Platanista minor | reverse complement strand
CAGTGGTTGAGGGTCTGCCTGCCGATGCAGGGGACGTGGGTTCGTGCCCCGGTCCGGGAAGATCCCACATGCCGCGGAGTGGCTGGGCCCGTGAGCCATGGCCGCTGGGCCTGAGCGTCCGGAGCCTGTGCTCCGCAACGGGAGAGGCCGCAACAGTGAGAGGCCCGCGTACCGCAAAAAAATAAAAAATAAAAAAAAAAAGATTATGCTAATCAAATAAGTCAATAGAAAAAATCTCATGCTGAAGGATTCCATTTTTACGAAGTTCAAAGACGGGCAGAACTAATCTACGGTGACAGAAATCAGGTGACTGTTACCTGGAGTGGGGGTATTGAGGATACTGACTGGGAAAGGGCCCAGGGCAGCCTGGCAGGGGGTGGGACTGTACGTGACCTTGACCTGGGGTAGTCTCATGGGTGTAGACATAAGTATGAACCCAGTGAGTGCTCCACGTGAGGTGTGTGCATGTTACTTAATCATATGGTAAAGCTCAACTTAAAAAAATAATTTTCAATGGTTTTTCAATGAGTGAGAAAAGAGGGGAAAGGCTGAGGCAATCTGTGATCAAGGAAAAACAAACCCAGACCAGGAACTGACTTGGCTGCTGAGACCCGTACCTGTTTCCAGGGCCCCAGGAGGCCCCAGAGGAAAGGAAGCATCCTTCAGATTCCCAGGCAAAAGTCCCGGCCAGTGACAGGGCAGGCGGGGCAGTGAAACTCCATCTGTGGACGCAGGCCCAGCCTCTCAGACCTGCAGGAATGCCCAGGCTGCCTGAACTTGCAAGCTCTCGGGGTGAGGCCAGGGTGGGGGAACCCAGCCCACTAGGGCTCTGGATGGACACCCGGCAGCGGGAGGGGGCTCCGTGGGAAGGAGAGGAAAAGCTAGTCCCCGGAGAAAAACCCAGGTCTGCCTCGGGCTGCCCTTTTGCTGGCACGAAGCAGGCAACTAATAAATGTCTGCTGAACTGCAGTGATTTCCCAGAGCATGGAGACATTCGACGGCTCAGCCCCATTCTGGGGGAGCTGCCCTGTGAATTGACTCACTGATTGATTAATGATCTGATTTTGTGTAATAGTTTATAAAGCGCTCTAACAACTAAAACTCAGGGTTCAGATCCGGCTCTGCCTCTCAATAGCTGTGTGACCTTGGGCAAATTACTTAACCTCTCTGTGCCTTCATTTCTTCAACTAAAAAATGGGAATGATGATTAGGTGAGTTAATACACGTAAAGCTCTTAAAATAGTGCCTGGCACACCATAAGTGTAAGTTACATAGCCAGCTGGCGGTACAGGCGGGTCTCAAACCCATCTCCATCTTGAAATCTGTACGGTCCACTAGGGTAGCCACCAGCCACCCGCCACGATTGAGCACGTGGAATGTGGCTAACCCAAAATGGGATGTGCTGGATTTCTAAGACTTCCTATGAACAAAAAGCGTAAAATATCTCACTCAGAATGTCTTAGATGGATTACGCATTGAAATGATTGTATTTGCATATATTGGAGATAATGAAATTATTAAAATAAATTTCGCCCATTTGTTCTCTTTTTTTTTTTTTAAAGTGTGACATCACACCAGCAGCTCACGTCTGTGGCCCGTCTTAGATTTCTGTTGGATGGCGCTGCCCTGGAGAATTCTGTCTCTGACAAACCCTCTTCTCCAAATCTGAACTTTTTTCTCCCCTATCTAAGGCTCTCTCTTTCCTCCAGAAGGAGCCCAGCCCCAGAATTGTCACATCTACCAACACTTGCCCCTCTGCATAATAGTGCCCCAATTTCTGGTGATAACAGGGTGTCGTTCCCCAGAATAAGGGGTTCGGCCAGCAGTGCCTTCTGCCCACAGAGAAGAAAGGGGAATTGGTGCCCTTGGCAGGTAGCTGGGAGGACAGTGGCCGTGCAGGGGTCCTCTGTTCCACTTGAGTCTCGGAATGTCATCTTGAAGTTGGAAGAAACCTGGCCTTCGGGTCATCGGGTCCAAATTCTTCATTTTCAGATTGAGACTCAAGGCATGGCGAGGTCTCAGGGAGAGTCAGAGCTGGAGCTGGGAGGGCCGGGCTCAGCACTGCTGCTCCCGGGCACAGCACTGCTGCTCCCGGGCACAGCTGGGGACAGGGCTGTGACTTTCCACTCTCCTCTCCTGGCACCTGTCTGACCTCTGAGAGGTCCTCGGTGGCCAACCAAGGCAGACAGAGAAAACGCCTCTAGTCGTGCTGCCTTTCAGGGCCTGACAATTAGGTGGGGGGATTTGCACAGGGAGCGAGAATGGGGTTGGCTCGGAGCCTCAGGCCCACCTCGAGGCCACCATGCGGGCTCCTGCGGGAGAGCCGGGATTGCCTGGGGCTTCCATGCCCATGTCTGATACCATCCTTACGACAGCCCGGAGAGGCCAGCCCAGCCCATGTTCTTGGCCCCCCTTAGGGATGAGAAACCAAGGTGGGGAAGGCCAGTAGCTCAGTGGTGCCCAGCACAGGCCATTTGGAAGGTTGGGACTAAAGCCACGTCCTCCAGCCAGACCTCGTGAGAAGGAGGAGCTCCCCTGAGCAAAGCCAGGGCGGGGATGCGGGGGGAGAGGGCGGGGCTATGCTCCCACCCCTGCAAAGTCTCAGCTGGGCTCCGGTCCCTCCCACCACACCCTCCAGCCTCACACCTTTCCCACGGTCCGTCTGTCACCCCCCTCTCTGTAGGCAGCTTTTGGGTAGTGCCTGAGAATAGGAACCACCTGGGTTCAAATCCCAGCTCCAGCCCAACTGGCTCTGGGAGCTTAGGCAAGTCACTCAACCTCTCTGTGCCTCCATGTCCTCATCTGTAAAATGGGAGGACTGCCTGCCCCCATTACGGGGCTGCCGTGAGAAGCTCACCCACTTTGAGTTGTGCCAGCAGAGGCTTGGGTACATTTCAGCTGTTACTTTCTCTTCCTGTTGTTATCATGGTCTCCACAGGGCCGCGTCACAGGCAGCAGAATTCCCAAGCCCCCCTCCTGGACTAGCCCTCCATATGGCCGCATCTGGAGGCCGGGCCCGGCTTTGCTGGGTCCTCTGCTCAGGGCCACACACGTGGCAGACAGAGGTCCGGGGAGTTGGTGAGCTGCTCCCTGCCCTCGTGTGTGCACATATGTTGGACCCCTCCATGTGCCAGAGAGGAGAATGCAGTGGGGGACAGAGGGCCCATCAAATACAGCAACCAGCAGAGGTGGCTGGCCCCAAGCCCTCCATTCTCACCACCCCTAGCCCCTGGCTCCCTTGCCTGCTGGGCAAGCAGACCCCTTGACAGAACCCAAACTGGCCCATGTGATCCCCAAGAGGTCCCCTCCCTGTTCCAGCAACGACTCTGCATGGACAAGGGCTTCTGGGGACAGCAATTTAGCCAACAGGGGCTTGGGAAGACCACAGGACTCCACTGAATTCTGCCACTAAGCTGCCCCTTGGCCTCTCTGTGCCTCGGTTTCCCCATCTGTGAGAGACGGAATTCTGGACCTGATGCTCTCTGAGGTCTTCACCCAACACTCACCGATTGGATAAAGCATTAAAACAAAGAGCCATGGATGGAGGTTGGTGCTTCCCAGGCTGTAGCCGGGTCCTGGGCCAGTGGACACCCGCCAGACTCCACAGGGAAACAGATGGGACGGTCCAATGGGCCGCGTGGTGAGGGCAGGCCAGACGAGGCTGGGCAGGCTGGCTCCAGGCAGGACGGCCTCATGGTCAGCCGGGCAGCTGGGAGTCGTCTGCAGGATGGGGCATTCAGGGGGACCCAGGCCTCCAAGTCTGAGATGCCCCCTCCACCCCTCCCCTGGGGTTCTTCCTCCCTCCAGGAATGAAGGCCGCAGCCGCGGGAGGATCCGTGTCCCCGAGTGACCCCACCCAGCCTCAGGACCAGGGCTGCAAGGCGCTGGCAGCTCATGAAACTGTGCAGCAGGGCAGTGGGCCACCCACGAACCAGCAGCCTCAGAGGGCTCCCTTCACTCCTCATCTTTAGCCTCATCCTCACCTCTCTGTGGCTGAGAGCTGGCAGGCTAGCGGTGGGATTCAGAGGGCAGCCGGAGAGCCCATGTGGGAGCAGAGGAAAGTATGATGCATGGCCATACAGGCTGACCCCCTGGGCCCGAGTCCCAGCCCCTCTGCTCCCAGCTGCATCATGTCCAGCAAGCTATTTCCCTTCCTGAGCCTCGATTTCTCCATATGTAAAATGGGGTGATGAGAGTATCTTGCTCTTAAGGACGATGTGAGGCCTACACAAGGAAATGAGATGGAAGCTTTCACTAAAAGATGGCTGAAATGAACTGATGACAAGAAAAGAAAAAATAAAATAAAAAAGAAAGATGATCTGATCTTTCTGTTCCTTTAAGAATGGCAACCCCCCCGGGACATCAGGAAAGACCCCTGGTTTAGGGGCACAAGTCCTACCAGAAGGAAGTCCTTCCCTGGGCCCATAGAGGGAAGCCTATATTTACCCCACCAGGTGGCCAGCCCTTTAAAATCATGTCCTCAGAAATCAGGTGTTTTCCTACTGGAAAGTTTTCATTATCTTTAAATCCGATTCCGGGGGTACTAAAGTCACAAATTTAGCCTCTGTGACTCATGAGCCGTCGGCAGGGAAGTGCTGTTGGGACTTGAATGAGGGCGGGCAGAGATTTCCAAAGATCAGGGTGGGTTTCTTTAAGCCTCTAAAAAGTTCTCATTTCATAACCAGCTGACATACACATAAAGGAGCAATATTTTTCCCAAGGAAACATCTCACAGCCAGGGCGAGGCTCTCTGCCCTACCAATACCTTTGATCCCCACGTCAGGCTGCTAGCAGTGGCCTCACCGGGAGGGAAGGTGCCGTCCCCTCCTGGCGACCAAGGTGTTTGTTTCTTTGGGTTCCTACCGACAAGTCATGGGCTGCTGATTTTCTTGGCCATGTCCAAGCCTGAGGAGGGTGATGGGTAGCCTCAGGGACTAAGGAAGGCCAATGGAATTGAGGTGCCAGGTGCCAGAAATCCGACCCCACTGCCCAAGGCTGCTTGCACCCACTCACCATAGGCAGCAGCCAATGCCTCGCCCTGACACAAGCTCACAGCACGTCAGGCTCCATGCCTAAAGTAGGAGGTCTTGTCGCATCCCCACAAAGACCACTCAAGTAGGTATTCTTATGCCCATTTTGCAGATAGGCTCAGAGAGGTGAAACAGCATGCCCAAGATTTCACTTCTACAAAGTGGAGGAGGCAAGATTTGAACCCATGTCTGTCTGGCTCCAGCATCTGCCCCTTTCGTCACGCTTCTGCCTCCTCAACTTATTTCACCAAGAGTTATTCAGCAATGATGCCTGCCCAGTCACTATAGGGAACAGAATGCATGATCCCAATCCTAAAGGAACTTGCGACCTGCTGATGGAGTAAGAGAATGAATGAGTGAGTGAATGAATGAATGAATGAACAAATGAAGAGTGAGACATAGCAGGAGGATGAACCAGTCTGAGGATGTGCTGTTGAGCTGGCACCACTGTGGGCACCAGAGGCTGCCACCAGTTGGGGACCTCTGAGAAACCGCATAGGATGCATCTCTCACAAGTGTCAGCCCAAGACATGGAAAAGGGGGAGGTTTGCCCACCAGCTGCATCCCCCATCCCCATGGTCAAGGGTGGCCTTCACACTTCTAGGCTTGTGCATGAGTCACATGGCTGAGAAGCCCAGAGCAGAAAGGGTAGACATGGGGGCAGCCAAGAGGAGGCACTGACAGGCCGCACTTGCATGCAGCTGGTTGAAAAAGTGAGTTGAGACAACGCGAGGCAGGACACAAGAGGAATCCGGTACAAGACAGTCCACCTGTACGTGAAATCGGACTTTGGAAACACAGGGATGGGTGTTCTCTGCACTTGTTTTCACATCCTCGCTAGTAAATCTCCTCTCTCAGCATTGAAGGTGAGTGGACCTAGCACATGTAGATGCTCGACAAATAGATGGGGGGAAATGGATGGATGGGTGGATGGATGGATGATGGATGGATGGATGGATGAATGGGCATGTTGGTTGGTGGTTGGGTAGGTGGGTGGATAGGTGCATGCATGGCCATGTGGATAAGTGGAGGGATCGGTAGATGGATGAGTGGATGGATGGATAGATGGGTAGGTAGATGGTTGGGTGAGTGGATAGATAAATGGGTAGATAGATGGATGGATAGGCATGTGGGTGGGTGGGTGGGTAATTAGATGGATGGAAGGATGGGTGGTAGAGCCCAGATTCCTTCTGCTGCTACTAGCCCACCCACTTCTTCACCGGGAATGGATCCAACAAACAAGATGGGATTCTGAGCCAGGTTGGAGCTGAAAAACCAGCCAGACACCCTGAGACAAGCCTTTGTGTCAGATGTATTGGGGAAGCTGGGAGGTGGGAGGTGGCTCCCAGCCAGGAGACACAAGCTGTCTCCCGTTGGCCTGGCAGGAAGCCTCCCAGCTCTGGAGCACACGAGCCAGGCTTTGAATCCTGGCTCCCTTCCTTCCAGGCTGGCTGAATGACCTTGGGCTAGTCACACAACTTGGGGCCTTGGTTTCCTCACATATAAATAAGAATCAGAGGAACTCACACCCTCAGCTATCTCTGCTGTGATAGTGTCACCCTAGGGGGAAATTGTCATAACTGATAAACCTGGAAGCTTATTCTCTGGGTGAAGAAACCAGACCTCAGAATGGAGAAAGTTGTCCGACGTCTCAGCCAGGGCTAAAACTTCCAATCATGGTGGTGGAACAGGGCAGTGGAATTTGGAGCCCTCTGCTGTGACTCCTGATATAACACAGACTAGGCCAAGATGTACGTGTAATGTTCAGGGAGACCCTAAAACCTACTCCAAGGTTCGGCTGGCCCTGTATTCTGAGAACACCTCCGGAGGTTGCCCATCTGTGGATGGAAGGTGGTTGAATCACCAAGGGGCACAATCCAGGGACGTTTTCAGAAAATGGGGTGAGCCATCCACTCCCCAAGTGGAATATGCCAAAGGGGCATTGCAAGGGGAACAAGGTACACCTCCCATTGAAGGAAGAAAGGAAGTAGGTGTTTGGATGGTTGGTTGGTTGGTTGTTGGTTGGCTGGCTAGTTTGTCCGTCCATCAGTAACTTAGTGAATGACTAGCTTGTAGCCTGGTCCACCTGGCCATGCTAAGTCTCTCTCTGAGGTCCCACCTCCAATATCTCCCTTTGGGTTCATCCTCCCTCAGGGCCAGACTGAAACACATCACTGCCCTGCTCTAACTTTCAAGAATCTCCAGTGTCCACAGGACAAAATCCAAGGGCCTCTCCTGGACATGCAAGGCTTCGTGCAAAGGAGCCCCCCAGCCCCCTAGTCCACCCCCATGTCAGCCCTACTTCAGGGTTCCTGGCCTTGGCTCAAGCTATCCTCTCAACCCAAGTGTCTTCTTTCCGTCCGCCACACGTCTGAGTCCTTCTTACAGAACAAAACGCATCCAACACAAGTCATGTTTCCAGGAGTAGCTGAGGATGGTGTGGCCACCGAACTCCTGCCATTCCTACTAAAACGATAGCCGCATATTGACCTGTCCGGGCACTTTGCTCGTAGTTTTTTGTTTGTCAACTATATACATGTGCAGAAGACGGGAAAAAAGAAAAGACCAAGTTACGAGTGGTTATTATCCCTGAAGTCTGCCAGAATGGCTTCATCGACCCATCCATTCCTTCATACCCAGGCATTCAGTCGTTCAGAGAATTCTTACTGCTTCCTGGGCAAACACGCTGGTAGCAGGAAAGTCCATGGGCTCCCACCCCAGCGGCCCCACGGGTACAAAAGCACCATTTGGAGTCACAAAACTGACGATGGGACTTTGGCTCTGGCTCCCTTCCATCACTCCAGGGCCTGGGCAAGTCACTGGGGGCAGGGGCCACAAGCCGGAGCCAAGCCAGTGGTCAAGCTCTATAGCCGTGATTATGTACCCGCCGCTCTGAGCCTGTTTCCCACTGGTGAAGGGGTAACAGCAGCCCGTGTCTCCCAGCAGTGATGGGAGGACAGACCTCCTCAGCTCAAGGAGGGAAACCTGCCAATTGAAAACAGCCACCTGCTCCTTCAAAAAGGATTCTTAGTCTCCTTGGCAATGGATGTTGTCTGAGTGTCTGGGGGCCACTACAACAAATGGCCACAGACCTGCTGGCTTCAAACAAGAGAAATTGATTCTCTCACGGTTCTGGAGTCCAGAAGTCCAAAACCAAGGTGTTGGCAGGGCCTTGCTCCCTCCAAAGGCTCCAGGGGAGGGTCCTTCCGGCCTCTTTCAGCCTCTGGGGTCTCCAGGTGTCCCTGGCTATGGCCGCATCCCTCCAGTCTCTGTCTCCGTCGTCCCATGGCCTCCTGTGTGTCATCTTCGCTGCTTCTATCCTTTATAAGGACACTGATTGGATGTAGGACCCTTCCTCTTCCAGGAAAGTCACATCCTGAGATCCTTATTTTAACTACATCTGCAAAGACCCTATTTCCAAATAAGCTCTCATTCTGAGGGTCCAAGTATATATGAACTGGGCGGGACATGATTCCATCCAGCACAGACACTCAGGCAGAGATGGGCAAGTGGCCCCCTCTGTGTGTCACCGAGCCAGCAAGGGATCCCCACTCTTCCACTGGGTGCTGAGGCCCCCTCCTGGCCCACCTAGACGGACGCCTCCAGCTTCATGGCTCCCCGTGGCCTGTGCAATGCACATGCACCATGCCTGGCGCTGCCTTTTACCCTAGACGTTCCTCTAGGAAAGGAGCCAGACAGACTCAGAGTGAGGAGACAGGTGAAAGAGCCAGGCAGCGCCAGGTGGAAACCGCAGGATGGGGCGAGTGCTGGCCACATGCCCACCACCGAGTGCCAAGGGGAGTGGCGGCCGCTGCCAGGCATGGGGGTGGGAAATCAAGGCAGCATCACAGCAATGGGGAGCCTTGGGGCCAACCCTTAAGGAAGAGTGGGGTTCCTCCTGGTGGGACTGGTGGGCCTGTTGGGCAAGGGTCACCCCCGGTGCCAAGCCACCTGAGCCACATGCTCAGGGCTGGGATGGTGGATGCAGAGCACGTAGCAGGGAAAGGGCAGGAGAAGACAGGCTGTTGCACAAAGGATGTGGGCTTGATCTTGGGAAGAGGCTCAGGGCCTCTCGCACCATCCCTCGGCTGGCCACGATCTGGGCAGGGGATGGGGACAGTGCAGGGGCACCGTACCGGAGGCAGTGCCCGTGTGAGCTGCTCTGGTTGCCCTGTGTTCTCCAGTATCCAGTGGGGAGGTGAGGAGGGATAATCCCCTCGGGGGGACCAGAGTTGCCTGCAGCTGGGATGCGGGTCCTCAAGTGCTGGCCAGAAGGTCGCACGTGCATCATCTCCTGGACACAGGCTCTGGCGCGGAGACACGGACCCCAGTCACTTGCGGAGCCCCGCCATGACAAATATTTCACCAGAAGACTTCCTCTGGGAGGGGGAGAAAGGCCCAAAGCTCCCTTTGTCTTAAAACATTAATGTCCAATTTTAAATTGGGTCGGGGGACAGAGGAGGAGAAAGGAGGAAGGCGGGGGTGGAGAGCCATCACTGGGCATCATTCATAAGCCACACACTGGGCCCTTCATCGGGGCCCAAACTCACCCTTGTGGCTACGCAAAGATTTATTGAAGCCCCAGCATGGGCTCATTTATTTTCCTCCAAACCAACTTGAAAAGACCGTTTGCATCTGCCCTGAAGGAAAAAAAAAACACACACAAAATGTGCTTATTTGGCAAACTTTGTTTGAAAAACCTGCTTGTCCCCAAAGAAGTGGCCACATGTTTGGCGAGGCCAGGGGCTGTGTCTGTGGGGAGGGGATGGTGGTGGTTCGGTTCTTCCCCATCATCTGTCGGCCAGAGAAAGAGACAGAGAATTTGAACTCAGACACCATTTCTTGCACCTGGGGACCCAGAAAGGCGGGGCCCTTTGCTTGGAGACCAAGGTCCCCTTGTAGCTCTCTCTAGCCTTGCTTGTCAGGGACGTATGTGCCCAGACAGCAGCAAAACGCAAAGAAAAGTATAAAGCCAAGTGGAGAAAAATGGACAATGAGAATTTCAAACATCAGCTAATTTTGAGGAGGGGAGGGTGAAAGTTCTGTCTGTCCTCTCCAGAAAAAAAAGATGTCACCCGTGAATAAACACTCACCTTTCTTCCTATCTACAATATACAAAGAGTTTTTATGAATCAATTAGAAAGAAAAACACAATAATAGAAAAATAGGCCAGAGACACAACTGGGTAATTCAGAAAAGGAAAGTATGGTCCATAAATATGGGTAACAAAATGCTTAATGTTGCCAATAATCCGAGAGATGCAACTTTAAGCACAGACAACTAACATCTTTTTTTTTTTTTTTTTTTTTTGCGGTACACGGGCCTCTCACTGTTGTGGCCTCTCCCGTCGCGGAGCACAGGCTCCGGACGCGCAGGCTCAGCGGCCATGGCTCACGGGCCCAGCCGCACCACAGCATGTGGGATCCTCCCGGACCGGGGCACGAACCCACGTCCCCTGCATCGGCAGGCAGACTCCCAACCGCTGCGCCACCAGGGAAGCCCTAACATCTTATTTTGCACCTACCAAACCGGCAAATATGCACAAGAAAGTAACAGCAGTTCAGTGAGATGGAGCAAGCAGAGGCACAGCTGGTGAAGCCCCCCTTGTCACTTTGGCCACATGCAACCCCAGCCCAGACGGGGGCGTGCTCTTTGACCCAGCAGCATCACTTTTATGAATTCAAAGAAGTGCACAGAGGTTTGGCTCTGGGGGCTCAGGCACTGAGCCTTATCTGAAGTGCCAGCAGGAGGACGGCTCCTCCCTGCGGTCTCCAGGCACAAGTCTGCCCCTCGTCACAGGCAGCCTGGACTTCCAGGAAGCAGTGGACGTGTGCCTTGCAGATGGAGTGTGCGCTCCTGGTCTGGGGGTCGCAGAGATCTGCGTTAGAAGCAGTAGGTGGCAGCCACGGGGAGCAGACCAGCCATCAGGACCTGCCTTTAGAAGCAGAAAGCCCGGTCCTGGGGGGGCCCAAGCAGAAATGTGTCCAGGCTTCCTTCGAACCCTGGGGCTGCTCAGCAGCACAGGGCCCCCTCCCCAAAGCAGACTTGTTCCCCCCAGACCAGGGCTGATCCGCCCAGCTATCCCCAGAGCCCCCCACCCCTGGAACAATGAGCTCAAATATCAGAACTGGAAGGTTGCATGGGGAACGCCCTGGTTGACAGATGGGGAAACTGAGGGCAGATGTTCTCCCAAGGTCATACCGGCTCAAACCAGAGCCGGCGCCTAAGAGCCCCAGACCCTCCCCACGCTTCCCAAACTGGGTCACCAGAGGCCATGTGTGTCCCTGCTGTGAACGGGTGAGCCTCAGGCGATGGGCTCCTGCCACAGTAGGGCCCTACCCATCAGTATGAATGTCACTCAGGACCCCTCTCCTTTGTGTCAGCAAGTCCCCAGCACAGCTGGAGAGCTGGGGACATGCAGGGCAGCCAACAGGCTCCTGCCTGCGGAGAGAAGAGGTGGGAAATGGTGTCTGTGTCCAGGCCGGGGGAGCAGGATAAGGGTCTGTCCTGCTCCAGGAGGTCAGAGAGGCCTTCCCTGGGGAGGGGGTGTGGGGCTGCCTTTGAGGGTCATGGAGGAAGCAGGTCAGGGAGACGAGGGCAGAGCTTCCTGGGAAGACACCTGTGAGCCAAACTCCAGGACCAGGCTTCCACTTTCATGAGATGCCACCTGGCAGTTTTCCCTGCACTCCTGCTAAGGGTCCCTATGCCGACCACCCTGGGAGGAACATCCCTGGTCCTCGAATGGCCAACACTATTGCGTTCTTGCTCTGAGCTAGACACTAGTGACACCTCAGAGCCTTTATCTTATAAGACTCTCATTAGACCCATTTTACAGAGGAGAAGACTGAGGCACAGAAAGGTAAAGAGATTTGCAAGGGCCACCAGCTGGTAATGGGGGGAGTCAGGATGTGTCTGGCTCCAGAGGGTGTTCTTACCACCCCTACACCCCCTGCCTCTTGGTCCCTGCACACCCCCTGCCAGCCTGAGCCATGGTCTATGGACTATAGTTCTCAGGCTCAAACTGGCCTGGAGTGGGTGTGCACCTAGGCCCTTGATCTTCCCCATCACTTGCTACATCCTTCCCATGCTCCCAGGCCCAGAGAAGGGGACCCCCTCCAGGGAGCCCATTTGGAGGTCAGTCATTTAGGCCCCAAGGGTAGAGCAGGCTGAGGATCACCTGGGGCCTTGGGATGACTCGTGGGAGCCTCACCGACAGGATTTTGACTTTTCCTATTGAAGTAGCTGAGGAACTTGGCGACCCGGTGTGGGGGGTGGGGGTGGGGAGGCACAGCCACGAGGGTGGGGTAGAGAAGAGTAAAGCAGCTAGAAGCAGTTCCCTATTCTAGGCTTGGGAACACAGTAGGCATTTAATAATGGCTCAGCGATTGACTTGAGATATCATCCTGCCTTAAGACAGGGACACATTCGGGGTGTACGTGAATGCAGGGGCACCTGCTGACAGTCCCCGTCAGCTAACCGGGAAAGGTGCTCGCCCCTGACCCCTCCCTCAGAGGTCAGGGAGAAACCCGGCAGAGGCCACAGGTTGGAGGTCAGATCCGAAGGCCAGGCTGTGGCCCCAGCTCCAGGTGCTTTTACACAGAAGGCACTCAATTCTTGCTTGTCATATGAACAAGTGCGCTGGCTGCACCTACCCCGCCTCAGCAGAGGATGGTGGTCTGCTCACCTCTGAATCCCCATCCAGTGCCCAGTGCAAGGCCTGGACACAGCGGGCACCAAAGCTACCCCCGACGGCTGAAGGGCCCCACTCAGGAGCCACTGCTCCCAGACCTGCAGCCACAGATGAAGGGCCTGGGCCTCGTGTGTAGGAGAGGCCCGGCCCCTGCAGCACCATCCACCCAGACACAGGCCTGTGGAAGAGAGTGGTTATTCTAAAAAAACATATTTGCCCTCAACAGATGATGGTCCAATCGTACAACATAGTAGTTTGGGGTTGGCCAAAAGGTTCCTTCAGGTTTTCCATCAGATGTTATGAAAAAACCCGAATGCACCTTTTGGCCAACCCAATATTAGGCCTTATAAGGGGAGGAGATTCTGACACAGGCTACAACAAGGTTGAACCTTGAGGAGAGTATGCTGAGTGAAACAAGCCAGTCACAAAAGGACAAATTCTGTACGAGCCCACTTATTTGAGGCCCCAGAGGAGTCAAATTCATAGAGACAGAAAGCAGGACTCTGAGTGCCAGGGGCTGGGGGTAGTTATTGCTTAAGGGGCACAGAGTTTTTGTTGGAGACAATGAACATTTTAGGTCCAGATAGTGATGATGGTTACCTGACGTTGTGAATGTATGTACTGCCACGGAGTTGCACACTTACAAATGGTTCAAGTGATAAATATTCCATCGTGTTCAATTTTACTACAATTAAAAACAACCCAACTCTGACCTCAAATGGGCCTCCACCAGCTAGGAGCTGTGTGGCCCCAGGCAAGTTACTGGCCCTCTCTGTTTTCTGTGTGTCATGTGAGCATCACCTAAGCTCCTCCCCCTGCAGGGCTCCTGTTACCTGAGCAGGTGGGCCCTAAGCGTCCACAAGTGGCGTCTACTCTGATGACCTCAGTGGGCCTTATCTGCATCCAGGAAGTGTGGGGTGAACCATACCCTGATCTGGGCTCCCAGGGCAGAGGGGCAGTTCTGACCAGCCCTCTGGGGCCTGTCACTCCATGCCTCTGGGCCTCCGTTTCCTTGACTGTCAAACGGGAAGCTTAGTATCTGTGCCATCAAGGTCACAGGAGTGGCAAGAGGTACCAGCCTGCCTTGGGTAAGAAGCTCCAGAACCAGGCCCAGGGCCTCCCTCAGGGTTACAGCTCCCCGCTGCCCAAAAGCAGGGACCTTTCCTAGGAGGTCATGACCTCACTCTTATCTGTCTGGCCCTCCACCTCCTCCCTCAGGCCAGAAGCTCCTTAAGGACAGGCAGCCTGTCTGACCCAGCCCCCTCTCCTAGCTCCTGGCTTACACTTGGTGCTTAATAAATGCTTGTTGCATGAACAAATGCCTCTTTTAGTTGAGCCACCCTGACCCCGACTCAGAAACACTGTGAGGTTCAGGCAGAATCCCAGTGTCCCAGCAAAGCAGGTCCCTTCCCTCAACCGGACGGTGGGCCAGAAGGTGCAGAAAGGAAATGTTTCTTGTGCCCCCAAACTCCCACGATGGGCTGAAAGGAGAAGGCGCCCTGTGCCTGTGTCTCCAGATGCAGACGTGGTTGGTGCCCACTGTGCCTCACTTTCCCATTCTCCTCAGCACAGAGAAACGACGCTCCAAGAGAATGACCCCCCCCCCCAAAAGAAAAAAGAAGCAGAAGGTGGGCAGGGAGGGAGGGAGGGAAGAAAGAAGAAAAGAAGAAAGAGAGAAAAAGAAAGGAAAGAAAGGGACAGAAAGAGAGTTAAAGAAACCAGAATGAACCCAGGGCCCTCCCATCAACATGTGTTTCCCAGTGTCATTAAAACACTTTGTCTTTACAACTCAGAAAATTAAAAAAAACTACCAGACCCAGGCCGTCCACACCAGTATTCATGACATCTGTCTTTTCCTATAAAACACTCTGAATGAAACCTCCCCAGTAGAAACGACTCTCCTCCCGGCCGGCTCTCTCCTTCCCCCTTCAAAACAGATTGCGAGACAGATGATTGCATTGTCTGGCCGCATTTCCATCTGAAAACTTCCCTTCGTGTTGGCCACTGGGCGCCCCTATTAAGGCCCGGGCACCACGGGGCCACGTGGGGTGGCAGAGCCTGTGTCTCCCGCTCCCTGGGGCCTTTCCATCGGAAGAGGAAAAAGAACCGGGCAGACAAAGGTGCGGGATATAAATTAAGCCCCGGCTTTTTAAGTTCAAACTGAATTTTCTTTATTTTTCCACAGCTGTCAGAGGAACGGGGTAGAAATCCAGTAATGCATGTTTAATGTATTAAAAAAAAAAAAAGGAGAGGAAAAAAGCAAGGCGTCCACTCCGAATGTTCCGTCCGCCGACTTGCATTGGGGACATTATTTCGGGCCAGTGAACTCTGAGCAAGTCAAGTGTGGAGACGTGGACCGCGGCCAGGGACCCCCCACCAGAGGCTGTCATATCTACTGAAAGCCCACTTGTCATCGGCGGCGGGGGCTGGGGGCCGAGGGGGACAAACGGCTCGCAGAGCAGGGGAGCCGCCACCAGATCACCAGCTTCTCCTGGGCCGGCTGGTTGGCGCTGGCCTGGCCCAGACAGCCTGCGGGGCACGGGGACCTGCCGCCAACCCTGGCCACGCTGCAGTCTGGCCATCCCTTCCGGGCTCTTTCTCAGGCCCATGGGGAGCCAGCCAGGCTCTCTTGATCCTGGGTCTGATGAGACAGCAACGCAGGCCTGGCTTGCGAGCTGAAGGTCATGGCTGCAGCTACAGATGAGGAAACTGAGCCAAGAGGGCCAGGGTTCTTGTCACTGTGCCGCACAGGCCCGGGCTCTTCGTTCATGCCAGGGCACCCCAGCCAGCCGGTCCTCACCAAGCACCCAGCCCACTGGGCCCCAAATTAAGCCTCTTTCCTGGGAAAAAGAGCACCACCACTTCAATCATGTGTGTTCCCCTCCACGGATGAACACACGGGCTCAGTGATCAGCCCCTCCCTCCCTACATCACGGTTTAAAAGAGGGGCTCTCTCCCGCCACGTTCCAGGCAATTTTCCCCGTGCAGACTGGTGTCCCCCACCAACACGGTCAAATGATTCTACTAAGGAAAAGAGGCACCTGTCACATGCCAGCACCGGGCACAGCGCAGAAAGTTTTGCCAGCATAAACCCACTCACGGGCGGTTTTATTATCACCCGTCTTTCAGATGTGGAAGCTGAGGCCTGGGAAGCTAAGTGACCACCCGTACAGCTGGGACTGAACTCTGAGGCCTGAGTCCCTGACCGTTTCCTCTGCTGCACCTTCGGCAAATTAGGTGAAACATTTTGCCCAGAACGTCTGTCTGCACCATCGGAAGTCAATCAGTCCATCCATTGTCATCCCACCCCACAGGGTCATTACAGTTCTAAATGAGCAAAGCAAAAGTCACTACTAGAAAATCATCGTGAGACCCAGGTGCAAAGCAGTGCTGTCGCCCATGCTGACCCCGGAGCACCAAAGCGCAAAAGTCCGTGCACCCCCGGCTGGGCATCCCTGCCCAGGTTCTAACGCAGCCCTGCCTGCAGCCCCAGGACCCAGACAAGCCCTTTTCTCTGTGTCTCTGAGTCTGTGCAGAGGGGTCATTTCGAATGACCCTTCCAGCTCTAAAATTCTGTTTTCCTGTGATTCCAAACCCACTGGAACCCCCAAAGAAGCCACTTGCCACTGCCTGGGGTCAATTCCCATGGGATTTGGGGCCATGGCTGGTTCTACTCAATTTCTATTATGAGTGAGGCATGGTGGCTTTTACCCTTGGGTTGGTCATCCCTCAGAATGCCCAGTGGTCTCAGCAAGGAGCTTGGGCCAGCAGCCAAAATGGGCAGAGGGCGTCTCAAAGAAAAACGAGGGAACAAAGGGCTCTTCAAGGGAGCTCTGGCTTCATTCACAATTCCCGGTATAGGTGCCGACCCTGGGGCCACCCAGCCGTTAGGTGACCCCTGCAGCCAAGCCACATTCCTGGATCATGGAACCAACAGGGGTGAGGAAGGAAATGGCCTTCTGGGGAGTGGATGTGGAAAAGGACACAGCTGTGAAGTCCCGCAGATTGGACTTTGAGTTTGGTCAGGTAACATGCCTTTCAGTGGCTCCATCTCTTTGTCTGTAAAGTCAGATAATGGTGCCTTTCCTGGTGGGTTCTTGTAAAGATCAGGTGAATAAAGGTTTGTAAAAATCCCCAGCATCGGGCTTCCCTGGTGGCGCAGTGGTTGAGAGTCCTCCTGCCGATGCAGGGGACACGGGTTCGTGCCCCAGTCCGGGAAGATCCCACATGCCGCAGAGCGCCTGGGCCCGTGAGCCATGGCCACTGGGCCTGCGCGTCCGGAGCCTGTGCTCCGCAACGGGAGAGGCCACAACAGTGAGAGGTCCACGTACCGAAAAAAAAAAAAAAAAATCCCCAGCATCTATCGCAATCAAGATACAGAATTATCACCACAAACATCTCTCTTATTCTACCCTTTCTAGTTACACCCACTGGTATCCGCCATCCACAATACCTGACAAACGCTATTCTGTTTTCCATCTCTGTGATTTTGTCATCCAGAATGGCATGGAAATGGAATCCTACAGTATGGGACCTTTTGAGATTGGCTTGATTCACTCAGACTACCACCTGTGCGAGCTGTCATGGAGGGGCTGAATTGTGTCCCCCCCGAGGTTCATGGGGTAGAGTCCTAAACCCCAGTACCTGATCGTGGCTGTTTGGAGATTGGATCTTTTTTTTTTTCTTTTCTTTTTTTGGCCACACCACATGGCTTGCAGAATCTTAGTTGCCCGACCAGGGATGAAACCCAGGCCCCCTGCTGTGGAAGCACAGAGTCCTAACCACTGGACCGCCAGGAAAGTCCTGAGATAGGTTTGATAAGGAGGTGACTGAGTGAAAACAAAGCTGTTGGACGGGCCCTGGTCCAGTCTGCTTGTGTCCTTAGAAAAAGAGGAAATTTGGACCCACACAGAGATACCAGGGATGTGTATGCACAGCGGAAAACCACGTGGAGACAGCGAGAGGGTGGCCATCTGCAGGTCAAGGAGAGAGACCTCAGATGAAAACAGCCCTGCCAACACCTTGATCTTGGACTTCCAGCCTCCAGAACTGGGAGAAGATGAATTTCTGTCCTTTGAGCCGCCCAGTCTCTGGTTGTTTTCTGGCAGCCCAAGCAGACGCATACAAGATCAGTTCCAGTTGTGTATGTAGATCGTTTATTCCTTTTTACTGCTGAGTAGTGTTTCACAGTATGGATTATCACGTTCTGTTTATTCACCTATTGAGGACTATTTCGGTTATTTCCAGTTTGGGGCCTTTACAAACAAAGCTTCTATGAATAATCACAGGGAAAAATACCCCAGCACAGCACATACACGCATGCACGCACTTGTACACCGTTGCTGCTCCTCCCGTGGATGGAGGACCGGTTGATGTGCTCCTGGGCTGCTTTCAGCTTCTGCTGCGGTTTCTCTCCCAGGGAAGAAATAGCTGGAAGAGAAAGAACACTCCAGGCTTGCCCCTCATCCACCTAAACTGACATTCCTCCGGAAACTTCTGCCTGTGCCCCAACTCAGGAAAGAATGTCAGGTCGAAGCTGGGCATTTCCTACAGCAGTTCTGGCTGTAAAAATCTGACACCCAGAATCCTGGTGCTGTTCAAGGCCAGTTAATTGCTTTTCTGAATGACATTTTTAGAGGCCAAGTCCAGGGCCGGGCAGGGGCTGTCAGGATAAATGGGGCCAAATCAGCTCCTTGGGCCCTCCCCAGAGAACAAGAGGGCCCCCAGCCCCAAGCCTCTGCCACCGCCGAGCTGGGAGACCCCCGGGAGGGCTCCCGTGCCCCGAACAATAGCAGCACCTGCCAGGCCCTGCTCTCCCTGGGGAGCCCCCGGCCCGTGCCAGAGGCCGGGCGCTTGGCATGAGCCCCACTGTCAGCCTCCCGCCCTCGAGGGTCTCGTCCGTGGAGTAATAGGGCAGCACCAGAGGTCACCTCCAGGGCGCTCAAGGGCGGCTCCTGGGCATCTGTCTCAGGCCAGGGGCAGCAGGAGAGGGGCTGGCCCTGGCCTATTGTTTGGGGCCAAGTGGCCCAGCGGCCCATGCAACAGGACAGGAGCCCATTGTCCCAAGGCAATCTGCTACACTCCCTCCTCCCCATTTCTCCAAGAAAAGGGGGGAGACTGCCCAGCACAGCCAAGGATCCTCAGTGAGACGTAACACCAGTGCCCACGCTGCCCGGGCAGGAGGCAGCCCTTGGCCCCTCTCACGCCACGTTCATTTTTAGATTTGAATACTAAAATCCAAGACTCCTAGCCCTTCACAGTCTTGTGGACGGGGTTCCAGCTTGCGAGCGGGCATTGCTAACCTTTAATAGGTTGGGACAGAACCACTGCGAAGTTTCGCCTACTTATTCCCACATGACATGATGTGACATCTCCACCACCCGGCTCCGGATGACTTCTCTTGCCAGGTGGAAAGGCTCCTGGATGGGAGCAGCAAAAGTTCTTTCCCTGTAAGTCTTGAAAATTCCTTTGCAGGCAATAAACAAACCAACCAACCAGCTTTCATTTGTTCACAAATGTTGCAAACAAGATTAGCCGATCAAGTGTATTCTCAAATGATATCGACCCAGACCGTCCTGGGCCAAGGATTAAGGCTTCTGGCCGCAGACCCAGTCTGCTGTTTCAAAACCATCCAGAAAGTCTGCCAACAAGAAAAGCCAAAGTGGGTTATTTCTATTTGCATCTTGGTGGGCTCCACGGCCTGCATCATCACTGGCAAGTGGGACAGACAAAAGGCCAGAAGTACCTGGACACTTGTATTCCTCCTGATCTGGAATGTGTGTAGCTTAATTAAACACAGCAAGCAGAGAGATGAAAGTTAGCTAATTGGCTGCAGAATTTGTCGGAGGGTTATAAAGCAAGGGGAAATCTGCACTCCTGGAATCTTAGAACTAAAAGGTGACTCTTCACCTGGAGGTTTACATAGTGATTACAGGTAAAGCCCTAAGAACTAGAGGGATGAAGGGATGGAGAGATGGAGGGATGCAGGGATGGATGGAAAGCATGCTAAGCTCATTCATCACTCATTTGTTCCCCCTCCTTTGAGGAACATCCAAATAAAGGCTAGTCCCATCGGAAGCTCAGCTGCAGAAAGGGCCCACTGCACGCAGCCAGCCACGGTGGTGACCTACTTCCCTGAAGACCTCATTCTACCCAGGTCCTTTGTGTACAAGAACCCTCCTGCAATCACGCTGTACTTGGTGCTCCCGCCCACATCATCTAGCAAACTCTGCTGGCTGTCCATGCCACGGGTGGCCCCTCCCTTTCTTGCCAGTAGAGCCCCAATTTTGCCCAGGTGTTCGTTGCTCTGTGCCCCATGGGCCCCTCCCCAGCCTAGAGGCTGTTAGTCTTAATCCTGCTGTGGCATTAGCCCTGGGCATGTGATGCAACCCTGACCCATGAGACACAGGGAAGGCAGCTGAGGTTGGGGAGTGCCCCTGGAAGTTTCCTCACTTATGAAGGAAAATGGGGAGGTGCCCCTTCCCCGCTTTGGATGTTGTAATGTAGGGACACCATGCTAGAAGAGGCTGCCACCATCTTGCATCCGGAAGAGGCAGCCAGGTCCCACACCTCGTGGAGCTCTTGGGTTAACTGACCCTGGGGCCATCTTCCTCCAGACCACAGGCTGGGTCTCTGATACCTGCGGCCATTAGCTGCCCACCTTGGTGCTGACTGGGCAGGGCTCCTGGACCTGCCTCGCTCTGCTCAAGTGTCCCCGCGGGTCAGCCCAACTCTGCCTCCCCTGAAGGCACCCAGTCTACAAGGTGCAAACGATGTCCCCGTGAATATGGCTGGACTGTGAAGGCCTAATGCGGAGTGAAAGAAGCCAGACTTCAAAGACAGCATATTGTGTGATGCTTTTGACATGACATTCTGGAAAAGGCAAAATGAAGGGGACAGAAAACAGATCTGTGGGAGCGGGGCCCGGGGTGGGCAGGAATTTTCAGGGGGGATGGAAATACTCTGTGTCTTGATTAGGATGATGGCTCGAGGACTCCACACATCTGTCAAAGTGCATCCAACTGTACACCTGGAAAGAATGAATTGCACTGTATGTAAATTACACCTCCATTAACCGGACTTCAGAACAAAAGAAGGTAAGGGTCCCCCTTTGCCTGGTCGGGGCTCTGGGGCCTGACGGGAGCACTTCCAGGAAGAACAAGGCCCTCCCCACTCATGGAGGAGTAGCAACCCTGAGGTCAGAAAACGGGGGGTTTTTTGTTTTTTTTTTTTTTGCGGTACGCGGGCCTCTCACCGTTGCGGCCTCTCCCGTGGCGGAGCACAGGCTCCGGACGCGCAGGCTCAGCGGCCGTGGCTCACGGGCCCAGCCGCTCCGCGGCATGTGGGATCCTCCCGGACCGGGGCACGAACCCGCGTCCCCTGCATCGGCAGGCAGACTCTCAACCACTGCGCCCCCAGGGAAGCCCAGAAAACTGGTTTTGATCAACGAATCTCTTCCTTAAAATGAACTGTTCGCAAAAACCCAAAGTAAAAAGGAGAGAAAAATGCCTTCTCCTCCAACAGAAGACGCTCCCAAGAATTGTGGAATGCTAGCACCAGGCTGAGAGACATTCCATGCAGCCCTGCCTGCTGGAAGAGGTGAACCTGCATGCCCGGGAACCACTCAGCCAGACACAGGAA
>RJWK010037235.1:0-21360 GCA_004363435.1 Platanista minor | reverse complement strand
AAATAATTAGCAATATCACACCAGACTGAAGGTCCTCCTCCAAGCAGTGACCATGCATGTCTGGGTCACTGCCCTATCTCTGGCATCAAGCACAATGTCTGGCACATAGATGGTGTTTCATACATATCTGTCAAGTTGGACTTTCATTACAAAAGAATTATAACCACATTATAGACAAATTAGGAACACAGAAGAGGGGAGGTGGAATTATAATCCTACCATCCAAACACAAGCACTGTTTCCACTCAGCGTTTGTGTTCCCTGTGCATGTTTTTTCATAGCTGTATTCCCAAGCTGGACATTTTGACAAGACCCTCCTTACACAGACATCTTGCTCGGGGAACATTTTGCTACACCCTGTGGAAACATGAGACTTTTATCAGCCAAAGTAAAGATTGCTGTTTTTATAATCAATTAATGTGCACAAGAGACCACAGACATCCCAGACTCTTTCTCATCACTAACCGACCTCTCATTCGCCAGGACTTTTACTTTGTACCCCATTAATTACTGGATTGTTTGAACTTGTATGAGGATGGATTACCATTCTAATATTTTTAAAAGCAGTGATTTGGGATTTCTCTGGCGGTCCAGTGGTTGAGACCCTGCCCTTCCAGTGCAGGGGGCGTGGGTTCGATCCCTGGTCAGGGAACTGGGATCCTACGTGCTGATGCTGCTGCGGAGCAGCCAAAAATATAATAAATAAATAAATCAAATTAAATTAAAACCAAAAGTAAAAAAAAAAAAAAAGCAATGATTTACTTACAGCTTACTTGGTTAACTTCTAAAATTTATTACTCCTTCTCCCAAATAATCACTATAAAGAAGTGTTAAAACATCAATATAATGTATGCGTGGCTGAAGAAACTGTTAAGAACTTCCCTGAGGATGTCCCTGACAGTGGTGAGGTCAAGAATAAGAAATCACACTAATGCCCACACACCCCTCTCTCCACCTCCCTCCACAGGTCTATAAAGAGAAGTTTGAGAATCTGAGAAGAAGCCCACGTAAGACACAGTGACTCCTCAGAGCATCTCTGAGCCCTGCCTCAACCCTCACTATCCTCCATTGTTTACCCTTAGCCTGAGATTAGAGGTTGGCAACAGGGGAGAAGACTCAGACATGAGATTTGGTTCTATGTTGTGCTCATCACTTGACTTTTTTTTTTTTTCCCCCACATTAAAAAAACAAAAACAAGAAAAACTAATGTCTCAGTGGGAGTGTCAAAAAGTCCCTAGGGACAAACCAGTTATGTCCTAGCAGCTGTGTAGAAACTTCATATACTCCTCCAACCATCAGTGCATACAATTTTGTACCTCCTTTTAAATTGTTCCTTTAACATAGTCATACAAGTATTTCTCCATGTAGCTGCAGAGTCTTTACACTCATAATTTTAATACTGAGCAGATCTATCATATTTTATTCAAGTCGGTTATTCACTATGACAAATAATACTGCAGCATTATCAGAACTAAAGTTTTCTTTTCACACCTTGGATTACTTTCTTAGGCTAGAGTCCCAAAAGTAGAATTCATCAAAGAATATGAATATCTTAACACTTCACGCATATTCTTAAACTGCTTTCAAAAAGATATATACTGGGACTTCGCTGGTGGTGCAGTGGTTAAGAATCTGCCTGCCAATGCAGGGGACACGGGTTCGATCCCTGGTCTGGGAAGATCCCACATGCCATGGAGCAACTAGGCCCATGTGCCACAACTACTGAAGCCCGTGCGCCTAGACCCTGTGCTCTGCAACAAGAGAAGCCACCGCAATGAGAAGCCCACACACCATAACGAAGAGTAGCCCCCGCTCGCCACAACTAGAGAAAGCCCACGCGCAGCAATGAAGACCCAATGCAGCTAAAAAAAAAAAAAAAAAAAAAAAGATGTACACCGATTTACAATGTCTGTAATAACATACACAAGAACAAATTTCATTATCCCCTCACCAACAGTGAGTATTAACTCAAAGTTTTTCCTAATTTAATGAGCAAAAAGGCTAAATTATTACTTTGATAATAATTAACCTTTATTGGCATTTACAACGTTCCAGGCACAGTACTATATGCTTCATATACATCATCTCATTTAATTTTACAACAACCTTTTGAGATGGTACTAATGTTATCCCCATCTTATGGATGAGGAAACTGAGGCTTAGAAAGCTTATGTTCTTGAGTGCAAAGCTCAGCAAGGGTGGAAGCAGGCTTTGAACCGAAGCTGTCTAAAGCCTGAGTCCATATGCCAACCACTCCTGCCCATGGTATCTCATTATTGTTTTAATCTACGTATCATTGCTTATAGTGACAAACACACTCCCAAAGATCTCTTTGCTGGGTGAATTTCCTATTTCCTGATTTTTCTATCCATGGCAAATACAAACAAGTCCAAAGGGTCAGAGGTAGCTTAAAAGTCAGCGTTTCAGAGTCCAAGTTTTGACAATGGGCAGGACAGGGTCTGTAGATCAGAATCAAGAGAAGACTGTCTACAGTTACTGCAGGGACTAGACGTGGGGCCTTTGCCATCTGCCTTTCCTCAGTGGCTGGGATGGTAAGGCTTCAAGGGCCGGATGTAGGGCAGAGAGAATCAAAGAGGCGGGTGGAGCTTCTGGCCCTCCAAACAGCCTCAGAAGTTCCTAAAGAACTATCTCACTCCATTCTGGTGTGTGAAGGCAAGAGGGCGGCTAGTACCAGCCCTAATGATGTCACAGGGTTAACAAATGAAGAAATCAGGAAATGGTTTCTTTTTTCTTCAAAAAATACTCTGGTTGAACTTCCTCAACAGGTTTCAACTTCTGCATTTAGAGAAAACAGTTCTGTTTTAGTAATCCAACAAAAGAATAAAAAAACTGCCAGAAGGATTGCTAGTAGCTAAAGCACAAACTCCACAATCAAACAGCCAGGACTTGAAATTGGTGCTACCATTTATGGCTGTGAGAGCTAGGGAAGCTTCGTAATCCTTCTTAGCCTCCTCTGTCCCCCCATTAAATGGAGGCAGTAACAGAACCTACCTCCGGAGTTATCGGGGAAGAGTAAACAATGTATGCAAAGTACTTAGCAACAGTGCCTGATGCCTGGTACAAAATCGGTACATTTTCACCAGGAGAGGCAGTGGGAGAAGTGGTAGCACTAAAACGCTAACAGTAGTCATCTTGTTTGGAAGGAAGGAAGGCAGGCAGGGAGGGAAGGAGGGAAGGCGGGAGGAAGTAAGGGAGGGAGGGAGGAAGGAGTAAATTTCCTTTTCCACTGCACTCAGAAATAAAGGGTCAAATGGTATGGAGTGGCTAAAAAACTCTAGATGAAGTAAGAAGAATTTGATTCTGGTATCAGCTACTTATTATATGAGAAACATTAAGCTAATCATCTACTTTTTCTTGCTTTCAAGTTTCTGTCCTATAACATAAGAGTGTTGCATCAAAAGAGCTACGGGGTCTGTTCTAAAAATCCTGCTTCATCTGCCAGGGCAAGCAGTCAATATGGAAAGATCTCTGTTCCAAATTAGAGCTGTCCTTTATTGGCAGAAGTCCAGTCAAGGCTATGCTTTGCTTCCTGTAAATGTTTCCCTTTTAATGTCCTTCTCTCTGCTTCATTTTGAGTTACATTTTAATTTATAAGCTGCTTCAAACATTTCAAATGATAGTTCTAAATTAATTAATTCTAAATTAACCCTGAAAACTACTTAGAGACCAACAGGCACAGACTGGTAGAAAGCATGTCTTGAGCAATTTCATGAACGACAAGATGGTGGGTGAGAGGTACTGAGAAGAGATAAGCACAGCCTCTAATGCAACAGCAAGTCCCTGAGCTCTTTAGGTCATAGGCATCCTGGCAGATGCCGCAGCCGCAGCAGCTGGGGAAGAGTCACGACCTGTGTGGCCATATCTGCTTTTGTTGACCACCCCTGCCCCCTTCCTCACTAGCTCCCTGATCTTTCGGACCCTGCTTGCCTTTGGTCTTGTGTTTTTTTGTTGTTGTTGTTATCTGAGCCCCCTTTTTCTTCGTGGCTCTAGCCTCCCAGTTCTAGCTTTTCCTGACCAAGTTCCAGTATGAAAATCTCAGTTCAGGGGAGACTTAAGACTAACCCAATGAGAGATTTCCTAGATAGTCAAGGGAAGGGTGGAAAGTAGGATTCAGCTAGCCAAAAGACTTCTCAGGCGGCTGACAAGTGAACAAAAAAGATATAACCTAAGAGAAGGAACCAAGCAAAAGTCACATTGAAATGGGCATCTGTTGGCCCCCGGGGACTAGAAAAAGGCATCTACCCAGATGAGAAAAAGAAAGAATAAAACACTTTCCTAACTGGAAATGAATTGATTTAGTGTGTCCATACTTGTTTAATTTGTGAAATAAAAGCAAAAGCCTGGGACAGATAAACCTGGGTTTGAGTCGGGACTCCAACACTTAACACTTTGGTGACCTTGGGTATGGTTACTGTTTAAATGTCAGTAAAATGGGGATAATAATGCTTATCTCAGAGGGCTAATGAGAGGATTAAATGACACGGGTTCACGAAGCATAGTCAGGTACTCTTCTCCTCACCACCACTAAACTTCTATCTAATTAACGCCTGTGGGGAAGTGTTTTCCCTTTTACTCAAGCAAACTAGCACAAAAGAAGGTAGTTACCACGGTGACCGTCTCTGCCAAGGTTACAGGAGAACATGGATAGGGGAGAGCTTTCTAAGGTCACGTCCCCAAGAGGCTGGGGGTACAGACGGAAGAGGGCTAAGATGTTAGCTAGCTGTTGCTGAGGCAGCCAATTTCTATAGCCAGGGAGTTCCTTGAAGCACAGACTACTGCCTTTGAACGGGAATGCCACCTTGGTACCTGACATCAAGGCCTGTGTAGAATCTTCTACATACGTTATCCTGACTCCCGGAAAACATCCAAAGTAATCATGAACAACTAAAGCGTCATTTTTAAAGTCTAAAGTATAAAAACTGGCTGTTTCATAACATAGGGACCAATTCTGACTCCTGACTATTGTGAAACTTTGCAGGGAATCAGAACAAAACTTTGGCTGTTTCTACTGCCAAAAAGTGTGAGAATTTAAGTTTAGTTAGAGACAATCACTGCTTTAAATGTAGTGCCTCCTCTCCCTCTCTTTTATGATTCAGCAGTCAGAGGCTGGAACAAGGAGAAAGGTAAGAGGATTACTTCATATTAATACGATATGAACTTAACATGAAACCAAAATGCAAGGAAATCCAGAGACCTGGGCTCTGTCCTGGTGCTGGCTCTGACACCACCCAGGTGTGTCTTCTTTATGTAGATATTCGCTCTACCTTTCCTGGAAGCTGCACTGGGTCAGGGGATCAACAAACACATAGCCTAGCTGACCCCACGAGAGGCCAATGAAGACTTTCCACAAAAGTGTTTTCATCTAGTCAGTGAAAACGAGTAAGACGTAACTAGCCTGTCCAGAATTTAAGCAGCTTTATATAAACAGCAAAAATTCTTAGTTCTCTAGCCCTAGAAAGGGTACTTGCAATGAAAGAGGGAAAAATGATACCAACAGTTTATTGAAGTTAAATTAGAAGGCTGGTATGCCTAGCTTCTAGTATTTCACTCAACAGGAGAGTTTCTACCAGGAACTTTGCAACATTTCTTGAGCAATAACTATGTGTTAGGCATTGTTCTAAAGACACACGTGTACTAACTAATTTAATCCTCACGACGATGTTATAGTAGGTACGATTTTTTTATTTTGTTGTTATTTTTTAATATTTATTTTATTTATTTGGTTGTGCCAGGTCTTGGTTGTGGCAGGCTGGCTCCTTAGTTGTGGCAGGCGTGCTCCTTAGTTGTGGCTCGCCAGCTCCTTAGTTGCGGCATGCATGTGGGATGTAGTTCCCTGACCAGGGATCGAACCCAGGCCCCTGCATTGGGAGCACAGAGTCTGAACCACTGAGCTACCAGGGAAGTCCCTTAGGTACTACTTAGTAGCCACATCTCAGACTAGTGAACTGAGGCACAGAGAGGTTAGGGATCTTGTCTAAAGTCCCAGTGACAGTTAGTGGGGAAACTGGTGATCAGATCCCCAGACTGACTCCAAGGACTGCACTCTTGACCACACACTGAGATACCAAGACAGAACGTGAAAATTGTGTTTATTTTGATGCACTGGATGGCAGGTTGTAGAGATTTATGGAAGAGATTTACTGAAGATGCTTTTTTTCAAAACAAGGACTTTTATATTATTAAAGGTTTCTGAGAGACCCATTTGTTTAAGCCTCAAGAGGCTCACAAGACAGTTCTTGTGTGAGACGTCTCCACAAACTAAACCTGGACTGGAGGGTGAAACCAGGAGCGCTGGTGACTCATTCACGGGACATTTACTATTCAGATGCACCTAGACCTGCAGTTGGGGTGGGCGGTATGTGGCTGCTGCCCTCAGTCCCCACTGCTGTACCACCCTGACCTTTGAGGACGTGCAGAGCTGGCGGCCTGATACTATGTCACACGATTTCAGAAGAGCCTCCCAGGTTTTGACCATACGAACTATGCATCTAGTTTCTGAGGCTGCCCTAAGCTCACCCCACAGGGCAAGTCTGAAGTCCTCGTTATCTGCTCTATTCATGCCACGGAGTTGCAGGGGGAAAGAAGACTCTGCCCACGGAGAGGACAGCGTAGACCTGATCATTTGGAGCCACACCCACAAATTCCAAGACTCTTGAAATTTCTGATTACGTGGCCAAAGTCTGGGAAATGTTTGGGTCTACTTGACTCTGAAAAAACATATTCTCTTTCAAGAATCTGCTAAAACCAAAGCTGAGAGCCACCATCAGTGACACAAATTGAAAGGCAGGATTTAGAGGTGTCCTAACTGAATCCCACAAAGTCCTAGCACTCAGTCTGTACTTGTTGAAAGAATAAATCTGTATTCTCATTAGCTTGATCAATCACTAACACTTGACCGCTAACTACAGGTACACCTTGCTTTTATTGTGCTTCACGGATATTGCATTTTTTACAAATTGAAGGTTTGTGGCAACCCTGCATTGAGCAAGTCTATTGGTGCCATTTTTCCAACAGCGTTTGCTCGCTTCGTGTCTTTGTGTCACATTTTGGTAATTCTCGCAATTTCAAACTTTTTCATTATGATTATATTGGTTGCAGTGATCTGTGATCAGTGATCTTTGACATCACTATTGTAATTGTTTTGGGGTACCATGGACCGTGCACATATAAGACAGTAAGCTTAAGCAGTCAGTGTTGTGCGTGTTCTGACTGCTCCACTGACCAGCCGTTCCCCCGTCTCGTTCCCTCTCCTCAGCCTCCCCATTCCCTGATACACAATATTGAAATTAGGCCAATTAATAACCCTACAATGGCCTCTGAGTGTTCAAGTGAAAGGAAGAGTCTCATGTCTCTCAATTTAAATCAAGAGCTAGAAATGCTTAAGCTTAGTGAGGAAGGCATGCTGAAAGCCAGAAAAGGCAAAAAGCTTGGTTTCTTGCACCAGTTAGCCAAGTTGTGACTGCAAAAGAAAAGTTCTTGAAGGAAATTAAAGGTGCTACTCCTGTGAACACATGAATGATAAAAAATGAAATAGCCTTATGTGATATGGAGAAAGTTTCAGTGGTCTAGACAGAATATCAAACCATTCCCAACATTCCCTTAGGCCGAAGCCTAAACCAGAGCAAGGCCCTAACCCTCTTCAATTCTATGAAGGCTGAGAGTGACAAGGAAGCTGCAGAAGAAACTTTTGAAGCTAGCCGAGGTTAGTTCATGAGGTTTAAGGAAAGAAGCCGTCTCCATAACATAAAAGGGCAAGGGGAAGCAGCAAGTGCTGATGCAGAAGCTGCAGCAGGTTATCCAGAAGATCTAGCTAAGATCATTCATGAAGGTGGTTACACTAAACAACAGATCTTCAGTGTAGATGGAACAGCCTTCTACTGGAAGACGATGCCATCTAGGACTTTCATAGCTAGAGAGAAATCAATGCCTGGCTTCAAAGCTTCAAAGGACAAGCTGGCTTTCCTGTTAGGGGCTAATGCTGCTGGTGACTTGAAGTTGAAGCCAATGTTCATTTACCATTCTCAAAATCCCAGGGCCCTTAAGAATTAGGCTAAATTTACTCTGCCTGTGGTCTATAAATGGAACAACGAAGCCTGGATGACATCACATCTGTTGGCAACATGCTTGCTGAATATTTTAAGCCCACTGTTGAGACCTACTACTCAGAAAAAAAAACCTAAAAGATTCCATACAAAATATTACTGCTCATTGACAAGGTAAATGGTCATCCAAGAGCTCTGATGGAGATGTACAATGAGATTAATGTTGTGTTTGCAGGTATGAACCTGCTAACATAACATCCATCCTGCAGCCCATAGATTAAGGAGGAATTTCAACTTTCAGGTCTTATTATTTAAGAAATACACTTCAGGGACTTCCCTGGTGGTCCAGTGGTTAAGACTCCGTGCTTCCACTGCAGGGGGCACGGGTTCAATCCCTGGTTGGGGAACTAAGGTCTCGCATGGTGCACATGGTGTGGCCAAAAGAAAGAAATACACTTCATAAGGCCATAGCTGCCATATATAGTGATTCCTCTAATGGATCTGGACAAAAGTCAATTGAAAACCTTTTGGAAAGGATTCACTATTCTAGATACCATTAAGAATATTCATGATTCATGGGAAGAGGTCAAAATATCAATGTTAAAAGAAGTTGATTCCAACCCTCACAGATGGCTTTGAGAGAGTCAAGACTTCAGTGGAGGAAGTAACTGCAGATATGGTGGAAACAGCAAGAGAACCAGAATTAGAAGTGGAGCCTGAAGACGTAACTGAATTGCTGCAACCTCATGATAAAACTTTAACATAAGTTGCTTCTTATGGTTGAGCAAAGAAAGGGGTTTCTTGAGGTGGAATCTACTCCTGGTGAAGATGCTATGAAGATTATTGAAATGACAATGAAGGATCTGGAATATTACACAAACGTAGCTAATAAAACAGCAGCAGAGTTTGAGAGGATGGACTCCAATTCTGAAAGTTCTACTGTGGGTAAAATGCTATCAAACAGCATTGCCTGCTACAGAGAAATCATTCGGGAAAGGAATAGTCAACTGATGCAGCAAACTTCACTGTTGTCTTCTCTTAGAAGTTGTCACAGCCTCCCAGCCTTCAGCAGCCATCACCCTTATCAGTCAGCAGCCATCAACACAGAGACCCTCCACCAGCAAAAAGATCACCACTTGCTGAAGGCTCAGATGATGGTTAGCATTTTTTAGCAATAAAGTATTTTTAATGAAGGGTATGTACCTTGTTTTTTTAGATATAATGCTATTACACTTAATAGGCTACAGTATAGTGTAAACATAACTTGTACATGCACTGGGAAACCAAAAAATTTGTGTGACACGCTTTATTGCAGTGGTCTGGAACTGAACCTGCAATATCTCTGACGCATGCCTATATATGAATAAAAGAGTGTTCCAAAAACATTTTAAAAGACAAATGACAGTGTGAGCAAAATTATTTGTAACACATAGGACAATGTGTATATCTAATATTCAAGGAACTCCTGCAACTTGATAAGGGAAAAAAAAGGAAAAGAAGGAAAACTGGGCAAAGGTTATAAACAGGAAACTCCCAGAAGACATCTGAATGGCCAATAAATATATGAAAAAAGTGTCAACCTTACCAGCAATCAAGAAAATATGTTTGAAAATAACATACCCATGATCTCATGCAGTCCTTCTACCTGAGAAGTAGAATCATTGTCCATTTTTTATAACTGAGAAAACTGAAGCTTGAAGAGGTTTTAACTCAACCAATAACTGGCAGAGCCGGGACTTGAATGCAGATTTGTCTCGTAAAGAAAGTCTATGTTTGTTCTAACATGCTGCCCTATCCAATTATTTGTGCGTGTGCACATCCTCTTGGTCAAGTCACTTAACCTCTCTAATTAGACTCACTTCTCTCATCAGCAAAATGGGATTCACAAAAGTAACATCACTTAAGGTTATTGTGAGAATTAAATGAGATACTGCTTATAAAATGCTTGGAACAGTGCTTACACATGGCAAATATTCAACTACCTGATTCATTCATTCAATAAATATTTAATGAACTCATACCATGGCCAGGCACTGTTCCAGATGCTAACTTTAGAAATACAGCAGTGAACCAAAGTGCCCTTGACCTCATGGAGCTTACATTCCAACAGAGGAAACAGAATACAAATAAGATAAATAAATAGAAATATACAGTATGTTGGATAATGAGAAGGAGAAAAAAATAAAACAGGAAAGAGGGTGAGGGGTTATGATTTTAAAGAGGGAAGGCCTCACTGAAGGGAGATATTTGAATAAAGAGCTAAGAGAAGTAAGGAAGTAAGCCATTCAGATTTCTGGGGGGAGAGCATTCCTGGCAGTGAGATCCTAGGGAGGGTCCAAGGAGCAGAGAAAAAGGCCAGAGCAGAGCGAGCGAGAAAGGGTGCTGGACAGATGTGCAGCAGGTAAGACCAGAGAGGTAATGGGCCTTGTGGGGCAGTGACCGCACTTTGCACTTTGGTTTTACACTGTGAGATGGGAAGCCACGGGAGGATTCTGAAAAGAGAAGTGATATAATCTGGCTCATCTTTTAAAAGGATCACTCAGATGGCAGTGTTGAGAATAACTGAAAGGGGATCAGGCAGAAGCCAGCACACCAGTCAGGAGGCTCTTTGTAAGAATGCAGGGCAGAGAAGACACTGGTTCAGACCAGGGTAGTCAGAGCCTGGCTATATTTTTAATGTAGACCCAAGAATTTGCTGAAGTTTCAGATGTGGGATGTGAGAGAACGGGAGGAGTTAAGGATGAGTCCAAGGTTTTGGCCTGAGTGGCTGGAAGAACACAGTTGCCATTTGCTGAGATAAGTGTCCAGAACAGAGGCTTCCTGACTGTAGACACTGTAGAACAATGAGAAATCTAGGGCGCTCTGGAATCCAACCAGAAAGGCAGAATGGGTGGCTGACATCAGGAAAGTGCATCGGTCACAGTTTCAGGGCAGGACTTCAGTCCCTGGGAGAGAGGCTGATAAAAACAAAGCACAGGGATACAAGGCAGGTTACCATGGGATTCTGGCACTCAGGAACCAGACAAGAGTCCAGTTATCAGAACTGAGGCACAAGGCCAACAATGGTGACTTGAAGCCAAATTACAGAGTGTGAGGCAGCCTCAGTCCCTCTGCTCAGCTCTGGCTGGGTCTTAGAGATGGCAAGAGGCTGGCTAGCCCGAGGTCACGTGGCCCCCAGAGCCTGGGGAAGAAGGCTACACCAGAAGCCAGAAACCGGACAGACGTGACTCCATCTCTGTCCGTAGCCATATCATCAGGGAGATGTCAGCATGTTACAGACTGATTCCAGTCCTTTAACATACTGCGCAGGTCCACAAGGCCAGATCACTATATGAAAGGTGCAGAAACACGAGTCCCTCCAAGAGGGGGCCCCATTTCGCATATGTCTGAGACCCTATCGGGGGAGGGAGGAAAAGGCAGGTCCTAGGATCGGAAGAGTTGGGGGTGATAGTTTGCCAAGGGACTGTGAAATAAAAGCAAGAAACATTTTGGGGGCCAGATAGGAAGCAACTGTAGCTACCACCACCTCCCTGTCACCGAAAGGAGAAAAAGCAAACTCAAGGGGAATAGTTCAAAGAAAATGGTTAGTGGGGGAGGCTGCTCTAGACTGTGATGCTGGGGGCTGGCAGGGTGGGTGGTTCCACTTAGAAGTACAAGATGAAGCAGAGACTAACTTGTGATTGGTCTAAGCAATGTCTCGTGTGTTCTCTGACTCCTTCCTAGACACTGATTAAATTGTTTTCCACACACTTTCTTTCCTAGCTAGAGTATAAGACATTCCCACCAAAATACAAAGAACTTCTTTTAAAATTAATGCAAGGGGGGAAATATCTGTTGCAGCCCATTGTCTGATGACTTCATTAATGTACTTATTTTCATATTTTATTATAAAGATATATATAACCATCCCATGACTTATTATAAAGACAAATAATTTCTTCAGTTGGCACTAAAAATGAAATTGTATTTATTTTCTAGAAGTGACAGGTTAATACACGCTATCAATTAGTAAATCTGCAATTTTCTAATATGAAAATATTTGTACAAACTTGGTTTTTCTTGAGTCACATTTCTCTGACAGTCATAGATTTTCTATGCATGTTTGTATACTATAAATTAATGGCTCTGGGGCTTCCCTGGTGGCGCAGTGGTTGAGAGTCCGCCTGCCGATGCAGGGGACGCAGGTTCGTGCCCCGGTCTGGGAAGATCTCACATGCCGCAGAGCGGCTGGGCCCGTGAGCCATGGCCACTGAGCCTGCGCGTCCGGAGCCTGTGCTCCACAACGGGAGAGGCCACAAGAGTGAGAGGCCCGCGTACCGCAAAAAAAAAAAAAAAAAAAAAATTAATGGCTTTTTCAGTGTTCACAAAAGTTCTCTATGTTTAAAAAAACTAATTTTTAAAGCAATATACGAGAGGTATTGCAGAAAGAACCATGAAGCCCCAGTGAAATGTGCTAGGCAGCCTTGGTCACTCACTAGTCAAGGGACTCAACTGTGTACACCAGCCTCAAGGCCCCTGTGATTAAATTTTGTGCTTCAGTAAATATGCAGACTACTTATGTCATGAACTTTGGAGTCATTCTTTTTTTTTTTTTAACCAAAGTATAGCTGATTTACAATGTTGTGCTAGTTTCTGGTGTACAGCAAAGTGATTCAGATACACACACACACAAACACACACACACACACACACACACGTATATTTCCCCCCCCTCCTTTGGAGTCATTCTTGAATAGTCAATACTTGGGATGTTAGATCTGCAAAGGCTAAGGACCTAAGGTAATAAACATTCAGGCTAAGGCAATAAATATTCAAATCAGAGTCAAAATTTTTGTTAGGTTAAATATCTTCGCCAAAAAGCAACAAAGCCACATGTATTAATAACATTACAAATATTTCTACTCTTTGAATAATTCTACCTATGGGAATCTATGTTTCAGAAATACAGATGACTCACACACCAAGATGTTTATTACTATATAATGTATAATAAAGAAAAATCAGAATCAACCAAAATATCCAACATATAGTGAAAGTGGTTATAAATTATAAGTCATATGTGAAGAAATATTATTAAACTATTAAAATTATAAAGTATCTTAACTTAGGGAAATAATGATTATATAATAGCTAAAATTTTTTTAAAGGATATAAATACAGATAATGATTTCACCCATATAAAAAATGAAAAATAACTAAAATAAAACATTCAAATGGTTATTTCTAGTTGATGAAATATAGATAATGTTTTCTGTTCCTTTTTCATTTTTATATATTTTCTAAATTTTATACAATGAGTATGTATTACTTTTACACTGAACAACAAGGAATTAAGGACCAAGCTATAAACAATGTATTATTTTTCCTGAATGTAAAAGTTTAAAAATGGAAGCTAAAACAGAAAAAGAACACTAGAGCCAATGTTCTTCTGCTACAGTTCTGTGTACACAACCTGTCTCTCAAACTTGATTATAAGCTTCTTAAACGGACATTCTCTGAGTTATCTTCATAAGCCCAATAATAGCTTTCTCTTAACAGGCACTCAGTAGATATTTATTAATGGGTTAAGTCAGGGCAAGTCACAGTAGCTGTTTAATGTATAAGGAAAGTGATTTTAAGAGTCAAAACAAGTATTTCTTTGGTACCTACATATGCTTGGACAGGATAAAAATGGTTGGATTTGGGGAGGGTGGCGCTTTGGTATGACAAGCACAGGAACAGAGGTTTGCCATGAACATGGAAGACTGTGAACAGTACCCTCTATGGCAGAAAGGCCAGCACCCCCGGGCCAGCGGTTCTCGCGCTTGCTTTCTGCCTCACACATAGCACTCAACTTTCAAATGCAGGACCCGTGTTCCAGCAGGTATACCCGGGGTGTCCCCATCCTCCAAGCGCTCGCCCACTTCTCAATACAGAAGCGAACAGCAATGCTATGTGGGGATAACCTTGACTTAGTTCCAATTACCTTTTAAAAATAATACTCAAGCACTGACAGCTTATTAATAAGAACAAATTGCTTTTGACCCAACTCACCATGGAGCCCAGTGCTCTGTGGGTGACACCTTTGCTGCGAGACACTGCAGTAACGATAAGACAACAACAAGCACTGATGGCTCCAGGCACGGGCACAGTGCCCCACACGCACTATCGTGGTGTCACCTTCACCAGGACCCTGGGAAGCACACTATTAACACTGCTATTTTACAAATGCAGACACGCAGACTTTTAGACTTAAATAGTGGCAGAGCTAGAACTCAACCAGGCCGATGCCAAAGCCCGAGAGGTAGTATGGCCGTAGAGGTAGCCATAGACGAGTTGGTAGAAGTAATTAGAGTGGTGGTAGCGGCGGGATGGGGGTGGGGGTAGGAACAAAACCAATAACAAGAGGAAAGACATGCAACGTGCTCACCTTGTGCCAGGCACTGTTCAAAGACTGTTCCATATATTAACTCACTTATTCCTCACGACAAAACTCTGATATCAGCATTACTGCCATCCTAACTTTAAAGGTGAGAAAACTGAGGCTGAGATGTTAAGTGACTTGTCCCAGGTCACCCGGCTGGAAAGTGGCAGAGGCTGGATTTGAAATCAGAATCCTACCTTTTGGCCATCATACTATGCAGCCTCTGTGTTGCGCTAAAGCTTTTACTCTAAAGCAAAATGTCCATTGGCACTTCAGTCCTCGTGGTATTTCTTTTCCAACAGACCCCTGATTTTATCCAATAGATGGACTTCTCAGGAGAAATTCCCATCTTTTCCTACTTTTCTGGCACAAAAAATTTAAATTGATGTAATACAGTTCAGTCTTTAAAGCACTATTTGGAGTATCCACGCTATTTCTGACCCTCCATTACATGAACACTTAGGAGCACATGAAAGGCAGAATGAAAGTGGCAATATTCCAGGTCTCTTGTTCAAGTTCTCATGGATGCAGATGTTCCTAATTCAGTGTGTGGAGCCAGTGTTCCCTTGCCCCTTATATAATATCAAAGGCCTTTATTCTGGATGACTAGAGATTCAAGAGTTGTCTACTTTACTCTTTCACTCTTAAGTTTTCTATTCAACACATATGGTTAGATAAAAAGGGAAAAAAAGGACTATTCAAATCTGTATTAAAAATATGACAACCATATTCTTGGTCACAGTTCCTATTTGGGACAGATGCACATTCCAAAACTATTAAGTAAGCCCCTAACTTTCTGTGCTTCTCACTGTTTCCTTAGGCAGAAGAGAAGAACATCTCGTTGCAAGTCAAAATCAAAGGCAAACCAGGGAGCAAATGAAGCACAGAGATAGATAGTAAAAAAAAAAAAAAAATCACAGTTGTAAAGTGCACATAGTCTGGGAGGTACAGACTCCTAAATAGAGTTTAGGGACAAATTCAGAAAAATAACATTTGCTGAAAAAGAAACTAAGACATGACATAAAATAGATATTAGTAATCAGTGAAAACCTTTCCTGAAAATAACGCATGCTAAAATAATCAGTAAATGCGGTCTTCTACATCTCACGCAGAAGCCCAAGGTCACCGCCCTGTCTCATCATACCTAATAGTATTTGGAAAAAAGGGTATTGTTTCGGGGCTGACAGAGACCATGCTGTACCCAAGAGTAGGGCTGGCTAAGATTTATGACCTTGGGAACAAAATTCCCTCTCACTTTTAAGTTTTGAGCAGACGACTATGCCACTAAAGCCACAAACTCTGATGAAGGAGCATACATAAACAGAATTTAGTTAGTGGCTTGGGAAGGAGTCAGTTATCTTTACACCCTAGTTACCTTAACTCACTCCAGCTCCCAAATCCCTTGGTCAGTGCTTCCATGCCTCCCATTACCTCAGTTTAACTTATGGATAATTATTATTATCCCTATTTTATATACCAAAAAAACAAACAAAAAAACGCTTAGAGAGGTTGAGGAAAAGCCCAGGATCACAGATCAAAAGAGTGAGAGAGGGCTTCCCTGGTGGTGCAGTGGTTGAGAGTCCGCCTGCCGATGCAGGGGACACGGGTTTGTGCCCCAGTCCGGGAAGATACCACGTGCCGCGGAGCGGCTGGGCCCGTGAGCCATGGCCGCTGAGCCTGCACGTCCGGAGCCTGTGCTCCACAACGGGAGAGGCCACAGCAGTGAGAGGCCCGCGTACCGCAAAAAAAAAAAAAAAAAAAAAAAAAAAAACAACTACAATTGTGCTGTCACATTCTCCTCATTTTACTAGTTTTTGCTTTTTGCAATTTGTTGCTATGTTATTTTATCATGTACAACTCAAATAATGCTATGACAATTACCAAATACATATACCCAATTGGTTTTTGTGAAAATTAAATAATCTATGTAGTGAGCTTAATGCAGTGTCTGGCACATAGCTCATACTCAACAAATGTTGGCTATTATTAGCAGTAGTATTTTGAGGTTAATATTGTTATTTCTATTTTCCATTTGTTTGAATTTAACCAATGTACCTTGCCAATATTTGGTTTTTTTTTGGCTGCGCTGTGCAGCTTGCGGGATCTTAGTTCCCTGACCAGAGATCGAACCTGCACCCTCGGCAGTGAAAGCATGGAGTCCTAACCACTGGACCGTCAGGGAATTCCCTGCCAGTCATTTTTTAAAGAATCTTATAAAACTTTTAAAGGAAATTCAGCAAAGGAAAGCTATTAAAATTGAACTAGGAGTCAAAGACTCGATTTTTAAGTTCCGCTTCTCCAACAATACTTGCTATGCAAACTCTGGGCCTCACTATACCCACTTGTATCGGTGGTGGGTCTCAGAAAAATCACCATTTTGCATCTGGCCAAGTCCTTCTGCTTGCAATACAGCTTTCTCCCTTTGGCTGCCAGATTGTTCCCTAAATTATAAACTCTCAGTTATAAACAAGATGACCCAATTTTTTTTAAATGTAGTAGTCAGAAATGTAAAAAAGTGTGATTAGTTTTTAGTGATATAATATGAAAGAACTAGGGGGGTTACGTGAAGGCTGTGAAAGGCTACAACTGTACCCAGATAGCACTATACAAAGAGATGCCCTCTGTCCCTCTCTCTGTAGCTGCCTGACAATCAGGCTGCACAGCCAACAGGTGCCCACGCTGTTATGCAGGCTGCAACACACTGGAGAACGGCAAGCCCTCCCCTAACCAGAAGAGACAGCCCTACCTAGCCCTCAGAGAAGAAGATAATGCCCACTTCCTCGCTCTGCCTTCAGTGTACACACGCCAGGCCCTGCCTAGAAATAGGAGGGCTGTAACCCTAGCCACCCCTGACCGATGACCTGTCCCTTGCTAAGGATTATCAGAAGGTAGCCTGAAAAGCTTACTTTGGTTTACTCATCTGGTAAGTTTGTGTTCTCTGAATAAGGGCCCAATGGGTTAGATGAAAAGAATGTACTTTTAGATCCTCCATTAGGATAGAAAATTGGTCTTTAACCAATATTAATATAGTGCTATGCTTACCAACTAATGTATTAAGGATCAAGTAGAATAAGAGTTGTGAAAACATTTTGTAAACTCCAAAGTGATCTACAAACATAAAAGGAAGTGGACTGTGTTTAAATAAATAATTATAAGCAACTTAACTTGAATCAAAAATCTCTGCTTCTGTTCCATGTTCATGGATTAGAAAACTCAGTATTAAAACATCAGTTCTCCCCAACCTGATTACAGATTCAGTGAAATCCCACTTAAAATCCCAGCACGACTTTTTGTAGAAGTCAAAAAGCTGAGTCTAAAAATCTATGGAGGGGACTTCCCTGGTGGTCCAGCGGTAAAGAATCTGCCTTCCAAGGCAGGGGATGCGGGTTCGATCCCTGGTCAGGGAACTAAGATCCCACATGCCGCGGAGCAACTAAGCCTGTGTGCCACAACTACTGAGCTCATGCACCTCAATGAGACAGCCCGCGTGCCACAAACTACAGAGCCCACGCGCCACAACTAGAAAGAGAAAACCCACTCACCACAATGAGAGAGAAGCCCATGCACAGCAACAAAGAACCCACGTGCCACAACAAAGAAAATGATTCTGCATGCCTCAATGAAGACCTCACGTGCCACAACTAAGACCCAAGGCAGCCAAAACATAAAGAAAAAATAAATAAATAAAGCACTGTGATTTAAAAAAATAAATAAAAATGGTTAAAATGGTAAATTAAAAAAAAATCTATGGATAAGCAAAGGAACTAAAATAAGCAAAAACAACTTTGAAAAAGAACAAAGTTGAGGGATTCCTGCTACCTGATTCCAAGCCTTCCTATAAAGGTATAGCAGTCAAAACAGTGTGATATTAGCAAAATGACAGGCATAGAGGCCAATGGAACAGAAGACAGAGTCCAGAAATAGACTCACACGTATATGGTCAACTGATTTTCAACAAAGGTGCCATGGCAGTTCAATAGGGAAAGGAAAGTCTTCTCAACAAATGATGCTGGAACAATTCAACACCCATATGCAAAAAGAGTGGTCCTCCAAACCATACTTTGCACCACATAAAAAAAAAATTAACTTGAAGTTACCTAAGCATAAAACCTAAAACTATAAAACTTCTAGAAGAAAACAAAGGAAAAAAAATCTTTGTGACCTTCAGTTAAGCAAAGAATTCTTAGATAAAACATAAAAGACATAAATCATAAAAGAACAAATTTGATAAACTGGACCTCATCAAAATTTAAAACTGCTCTTCAAAACTTTAAGAAAATTAAAAGATAAGCCACAGACTGGGATAAAATATTTGCAAAATACACATCTGATGAAGAAATGGTGTCCAAAATATATAAAGAACTCTCACAACTCAATAATAAAAAAATGAACAACTCCACTTAAAAACTGGGCAAAAGATTTAAACAGACATTTCTCTAAAGAAGAGATAAGAATGGCAAATAAGCATACACAAAGATGCTCAACATCATAAGTCATTAGGAAAATGCAAATTAAAACCACGAGATACCACTACACATGCACTAAAATGACCAACTTTTTAAAACGGATACACCGGGGCTTCCCTGGTGGTGCAGTCGTTAAGAATCTGCCTGCCAATGCAGGGGACACGGGTTCAAGCCCTGATCCGGGAAGACCCCACATGCCACGGAGCAACTAACCCCGTGCACCACAACTACTAATCCTGTGCTCTAGAGCCCGTGAGCCACAACTACTGCAGCCCACATGCCACAACTACTGCAGCCCGTGCACCTAGAGCCCGTGCTCCACAACAAGAGAAGCCACTGCAATGAGAAGCCCGTGCACTGCAAAGAAGAGTAGCCTCTGCTCACCACAACTAGAGAAAGCCCGCACACAGCAATGAAGACCCAATGCAGCCAAAAATAAATAAAAATAAAATAAATTAATTTAAAAACAATATTAATTAAGAAATAAATAAAACAGATACACCACCACCTCACACCCATCAGGATGACTACTATCAAAAACAACAACAACAAAAACAAACAAATAAAAACAGAAAATAATAACAACGTGGAGAAATAGGAACCTTTGTACACTGTTGGTAGGAATGTAAAATGGTACAGCCACTGTGGAAAACAGTATGGGTGTTCCTCAAGCCATTAAAAATAGAATTACCATATGATTCAGCAATCCCACTTCTGGGTATGTATCAACAAGAACTGAAAGCAGGATCTCAAAGAGATATTTGCACACCCGTGTTCATAGCAGCATCATTCACAATAGCCAAGATGTGGAAGCAACCCAAGTGTCCATCAATGGATGAACGGATAAACAAAATGTGGCATATATATATACAGTGAAGTATTATTCAGCCTTAAACAGGAAGGAAATCCTATCACATGCTACAATATGGATGAGCCTTGAGGGCATTATGCTAAATGAAATAAGCCAGTCACAAAAAGACAGGTATTGTGTGACTCCACCTATATAATATACCTAGAGTAGTCAAATTTATAGAGACAGAAATTGGAATACTGGTTGCCAGGGGCTGGGGAATGAGGCAGTAGGGAGTTGTTGTTTAATGGGTACGGAGTTTTAGTTTTATAAGATGAAAAAGTTCAGGAGACTGGTTGCACAACAACGTGAATATACTTAACACTACTGAACTATACACTTAAAAATGGTTAAGATGGGAGGGAGGGACCAAGATGGCGGAGTAGAAGGACATGCTCTCACTCCCTCTTGCGAGAACACCAGAATCACAACTAGCTGCTGGACGATCATTGACAGAAGACACTGGAACTCACCAAAAAAGGTACACCACGTCCAAAGACAAAGGAGAAGCCACAGTGAGATGGTAGGAGGGGCGCAATCACAGTAAAATTGAATCCCGTAACTGCTGGGTGGGTGACTCACAGACTGGAGAACACTTATACCACAGAAGTCCACCCACTGGAGTGATGGTTCCGAGCCCCACATCAGGCTTCCCAACCTGGGGGTCCGGCAACAGGAGGAGGAATTCCTAGAGAATCAGACTTTGAAGCCTAGTGGGAATTGATTGCAGGACTTCGACAGGACTGGGGGAAACAGAGACTCCACTCTTGGAGGGCACACACAAAGTAGTGTGCGCATCGGGACCCAGGGGAAGGAGCAGTGACCCTAGGGGAGACTGAACCAGACCTACCTGCTAGTGTTGCAGGGTCTCCTGCAGAGGCGGGGGGCAGGCTGTAGCTCACGGTGGGGACAAGGACACTGACAGCAGAAGTTCTGGGAAGTACTCCTTGGCATGAGCCCTCCCAGAGTCTGTCATTAGCCCTACCAAAGAGGCCAGGTAGGTTCCAGTGTTGGGTTGCCTCAGGCCAAACAACCAACAGGGAGGGAACCCAGCCCCACCCATCAACGGTCAAGTGGATTAAAGTTTTACTGAGCTCTGCCCACCAGAGCAACAGTCGGCTCTACCCACCACCAGTCCCTCCCATCAAGCCTCTTAGATAGCCTCATCCACCAGAGGGCAGAGAGCAGAAGCAAGAGGAACTACAATCCTGCAGCCTGTGGAACGAAAACCACATTCACAGAAAGACAGACAAGATGAAAAGGCAGAGGGCTATGTACCAGATAAAACCCCAGAAAAACAACTAAATGAAGTGGAGATAGGCAACCTTCCAGAAAAAGAATTCAGAATAATGATAGTGAAGATGATCCAGGACCTCAGGAAAAGAATGGAGGCAAAGATCGAGAAGATGCAAGAAATGTTTAACAAAGACCTAGAAGAATTAAAGAACAAACAAACAGAGATGAACAATACAATAACTGAAATGAAAACTACACTAGAAGGAATCAATAGCAGAATAACTGAGGCAGAAGAACGGATAAGTGACCTGGAAGACAGAATGGTGGAATTCACTGCTGTGG